>PVJI01023708.1:0-23009 GCA_004026765.1 Micronycteris hirsuta
TTTTTTTTAGGTAGGCCTGTATTGCTATGAACTTCCCTCTCAGGACTGCCTTCGCTGTGTCCCATAAGTTTTGGGTTGCTGTGTCCCATAAATTTTCAGTTGTTGTGAGTTCATTTTCATTTGTTTCAAGAAACTTTCCTTAATCTGATTTCTTCCTTAATCTCATTCTTGACCCATTCATTTTTTAATAGCATGCTATTAAATCTCCATGATTTTGAGTGTTTTGGTTTTTTTTCTTGGGGTTGGTTTCTAATTTCAGTTCCTTGTGGTTGGAGAAAATATTTGATATGATTTCAATTTTCTTGAATTTGTTGAGGCTTGTTTTGTGTTCTATCATGTGTTTTATGTTTGAAAATGTTCCATGTGCATTTGAAAAGAATGTGTATTTAGCTTCTTTGGGGTATTTCATCTAGGGCATTGTTCAATGCCACAATATCTTTGTTGATATTTTGTTTGGAAGATCTGTCCATTTTTGACAGTGGCATGTTAAAATCCCCTCTATAATTGTGTTGTTGTCAATCTTTCTTGAAGTCCTCCAATATTTTTTTTATGGATTTAGGTGCTCCTATGTTGGGTGGATATATATTTACAATGTTTATGTCTTCTTGCTGAATTCTTCCCTTGAAAATTATGAAATTTCCTTCTCGATCTCTTTTTATGGCCCCTTTTTTGAAGTCTATTTTGTCTGATATGAGTATTGCTACCCCGGTTTTTTTTTTTTTTTTCTTGCCTGTTTGCTAGGAAAATTTGTTTCTAGCCCTTTACTTTCAGTCTGTGTAGGTCTTTTGTCCTGAGGTGGGTCTCTTGTAGGCAGCATATGTATGGGTCGTGCTTTCTTATCCATTCAGTTATTCTATGTCTTTGGATTGGAGCACTTAATCCATTTATGTTTAAGGTTATTATTGATAGGTACTTATTCATTGCCACTTTGTTTTTTGTACTTGTGTTCCTGTCTCTCTCTCTCTCTTTTCCTTCCTTTCCTTAAAGCATCTCTTGCAGAGCTGGTTTGGTGGAGGTGTATTCTTTTAGACTTCTTTTGTCTGGGAAGCTTCTTATTTGGCCTTCTATCTTGATTGAGAAATTTGCTGGGTGCAGTAGCCTTGTTTGCAGGCCTCTAGTTATCGTTCTTAGTATATTTTTTGCCATTTTCTTTTGGCTTGGAGTGTTTCCATTGAGAAGTCAGCTGCTAACCCTATTGGGGCTCCCTTGTATGTTACTTCCTGTTTATCCCTTGCTGCCTTTAAGGTTCTCTCTTTGTCTTGGAATTTTGCCATTTTAATTATGATGTGTCTTGAAGTGGGCCTGTTTGGGTTCCTCTTGACTGGGACTCTCTGTGTTTCCTGGATTTGTGTTACTTTTTCTCTCATCAGATTAAGGAAGTTTTCCCTCATTACTTTTTCAAACATGTTTTCTATTCCTTGCTCTTCTTCTCCTTCTGGTATCCCTATTATAGGATATTATTATGTTTCATGTTGTCCTGCATTTCCCTTAATCCCGCTCTATTCTTTTTTAGCCTCTTTTCCTTTTCTTGCTTTTTCTGGGTGTTTTTCTCTACCTTGTCCTCCAGCTTGCTGATCTGATCCTCTGCTTCATCGAACCTACTGTTGATTCCTTCTACTCTGTTCATCAGTTCAGATGTTGTATTCTTCATTTCTTCTTTGCCCTTGTGGATATTTTCTATTTCCTTTTTCATGTTGTTATAAGTTGCAGTGAGTTCATTGTAGTTTCCCTGTAGTTTCTGGTAATTCTCTGTGAGCTCATTGAGCTTTCTGTTAACCATAGCTTTTAACTCAATATCTGATAGTTGACTTGCTTCTGTTTCATTTATCATTCTTTCTGGGGCTTCTTCCTTTCCTTTCATTTGATGATTGTTTCTTTGTCTTCCCATTGTTTGTGAGACTCCTCTGCATGCAGAAGGGAACAGAAGGGAAACAGAAGTCTCTGTTTCTTAAATTGATCTGTTCTGTCTCCCTGTGCTTATGGTATGAGCTTCTATGGTAGAATATCTTCAAGATTCAGTGGTGCCATCTCCTTAATCTCCTTAGCTTGCTGGTCTTGGACCTTAGTTTATGTTGTCTCGCTGTATCTCTCTGTGTTTTGATTGTTGTTGTGTCTTTATTTGGTGGGTCCTTTCCTCCAGCTGGTTAACTGAGGGTCAGTCCGTCCACCACACCTTGTATTGTGTTGTGCAGGTGTGGACAAGTTGTGTTGAAGCTGATTCTTTTGTGCGAACAAGGGTTTGAGGCTTCTCTGTCACTCTTATTCAGTTGTTTGTTTTGGGTAATTTCTCCACCGATTGGGTGTATTTTCAGGTCGGTCCTGGATTGAGGTTAGTGTGGGTTCCACTACCTCCTTTACTTTCTTCTTTTGTTTTCTGTTGGTGGTTCCTTTGTTGGTGGATTTCTTCCTCTAGCAAGTGTATTGGTGTTCACCACTCTCACCTTGCAAGTTCTCTGGAGTAACAAAGTGAAATTTGTCTCACTGTCTCTGTTTTTTTGGGATGACCCCTGCACAGCTCCAGGTTTTAATGTCTCACTTGTGGGAAAAGAAGAAAAAAAGAGGAAAAGAAAGAAGGGAGAAGGAATAAAAAAAGGATAGGAAGGAAGAAAGAATAAAAAAATAAGAAGGAATTAAAAGAAAAATTTTTTATTTAAAAAATAAAAAAGATAAAAAAATAAAAGAGGGAAGGAATAAGGAATAATTCAGGAAAAGGAGGAAGAAGGAATTAAAAAGAAATATGGATAGAAAGGAAGAAGGAATTTTTTAAAAAGCCTGCTGGCTTTAAACTGGTTAGGCCTGTTCTCTGGTCTTCCTGTCAGCATCAGGCTTGGAAGGTATTGGTTTCACTTTTCTCCCTTCCTAAGATGCACTCTTTGCTATTGTCAGCCTCCAGCCCAGTTCCTGGGTTCCCTTCTGCATGCAACCTAGGCCTGCGTTCCACCAGTTGTGCTGTCCTTGGGGTGTACCAGTTAGTGGCAACTCACACACCGCCTTATTGCTCTTTGCTGGCCTAGATGCTAGGGACTCTCAGCAACCCTGAGTCAAGTCTTTCTGCAGACTGCAACTCCTCTCTGCGGGGCACTTCCTCCTATCACCTACAAAGCCAGTCAGCCCTGCAGGGCTCCAGGCACAGGGGCTGGGTGGGAGGTGCTTTGTCCCCAGTGCCCCAGGCGTGAGCTCCACAGACCTGTGTGTACTACTCCCAGTGCCTCTGGAGTGTGTGCTGGCAGGCCACCCTGGGCTGCGGATCACTGGGTGCACACAGTCCTGGATTCCCCTAGATTGGGCTTGGGCAAGCCACCGCCTGGTTGGGGGCCACTGGTTTTGTACCTTCCCAGTTGTTCTGGAGTGTGCATGCCCGCGGGCCACCCTGGGCCGCCGATCACCAGGGGTGCACAGACCCCAGGACTGTGGGGTGCAGGGGGGTAAGAGGTGGACAGCTGCTGCAGAGAATTCCCTGAACAGCCACGGAGCGCCTCTTTTTTTCCATTTTTCTTTTTGAAAAATTCTTCCTATTTAAGCCCGCTGGTCCAAACAAGCACCTGGCCTCTCACACAGCCCAGCCTGCCTCTCTCCCAACAATCTTGCAGCAGACCCAGCAGGCACCGGGCCTGGGGCTACTGCCCGCCCTGACCCCCACGCTGGTCCTGGGGACCTTATTGTCCCAAAGCACTCTTGTTACCATCTGATCATTCAATGTCCCATATAATTCTGGTCTCCAATCTTCATATATGCTGGAATACTGTTGGCTGTTCATGCTATTCCTCAGCAGATTGGCTCGGTGTTTTACCAGAGGACAGAAGGATGTGGAATCCATTCCCACCTATCTCGCTGCCATCTTGGAACTCTCCTTATTCCTGAGATTTTATTGTTCATTTCTTTCTGGTTTTTGTTTATAGTTTCTATTTTCTATTTCTTGCTGATGTAGTTCTCACTCAGTTCCTTATAGTTGTCTGTGATTTCCTTGAGCATGTTCATAACCATTATTTTGAATTCTGTATCTGATAGTTTGGTTACCTCCATTTCATTTAGCTCTTTTAGTGGGGAGTCTTCCATTCCTTTTGATTGAATGTTTTTTTTTGTCTCCCCGTTTTAGGTGACTCTGTTTGTTTGTTTCTCTGCTTCCTGATGTTTCCCTATGCTAGCTGTCATTTTAGGGTGAATTTCTATGGTAGGAATTCCATGGGGTTCAGTGGTATGGTCTCTTTGATCTCCTTTTCTGGATGCTCTAGGTTTGCCCTTTCTTCTGTTTGTGGGCTCTCTTTTTGTAGTTGGGTTTTTTACCTTTTGGTGGTTCCTTTTTTGGTGATTTTTCTCCTTCAGCAGGTATACTGATGTTCGCAGCTTTCACCTATCATTGTATGTGATCAGTTGTAGGGGGTAGGCAAAATGGATTAAGACTGTAAGAGAGTATTTTATTGGATTTAAGGTAACAGCAAGCAGAGAACAGATAGAAGATTGTTTGGATAAGTATAGTGTTAACTGTGATATTTCATCCAACTAGCCATTTTTTATAAAAGGGAAAAGAGAGATAAGACTCTTGTTAGAGGGGAGGATGATTGTGAGCTGAATCCAGAAAACAGAGCACTTTTGCAGACATGTATGATTTTGGTAACCGGAATAGAAAGTACTCAATCAAGAGTTGTGTGTTATTGGAACACAGGTGAAGTGAAAGGACAATTAAAATACAGTAAAGAGAGAATTAAAAAAAACAGTGCAATTAAACAGAGAAATGAAATGAGGAAAACTAAACATAAGGAAGAGAAATAAAAAATACCAATAAAAGTAGTAAAAATAATGAAAAAATAATATTAATTCACATAAATAATAAAATGACAGCTCAATGGATAGCAAAGTGACTTTTGTCTCAGGTTCTCAGTTTTTGTGGTTAGTCTTGTGCTCCCTCTTTCGATCTGTCTCTGGACCCTTCATAACTCCCCGTCTTATTATCTCACTTGGGGGAAGAATAGAAAGGAAAAAAAAAGAGAGAGGAACTAGAAAGAAAAAAATAAAGTAAGCCTCCTGCTGACATTAAAGTTGTTCAGCGTGTTGTGTTGGTCTTCTTAGATGCCACAGGAAGAAGGGGACTGAGCTTTGCTTTTCCTCCTTCCTGTGGTTTTGAGAGGATGGGGACCAGGTCTGGGCCACAACATTCACAGCCTCTCGGTCCATGTCCTCTGTTAGCTACCATTCTCAAATCAGCCACTTAGCTGCACACAGCATGAGACAAGCTGGGCAGTGCAGTTCCACACTCTGCCACTGAGTCTCTGATCGCATGGCCACTGAAATCACCCTCTGGGCAAGCCAGTCACTGCCCAGGAGTTCCTTACAAAGTAGCTGCCTGCCATTCTTAACCAGTGCATGGCTTTTCACACAGCCCAACTTTCCAACAAGTCCAGAGACTATCCGAGTCAGGACCTGGCAAGGCCCAATTCCTCCCTTCTCCAGGTGTCACCTGGAAGCTCAATGTCTCTGGTGCCAGTGTCCACAGTCCCAGCAGATGTGTACCGCCTCTGTGTGTCTGCCACTTCATCTCTATTCCCTCAGCGACTTCCAACATTCAGGTCCCTCCTGATGCCAGGCTGCCCTCCTTGCTCTGGTAAAGGAGGTAGCTGGTGATCTATCGCTCCTCCCCATATCCTGTGGCAGGCCCCAGGCTGGGGGCCACAGCAGTTTAAGTCCCCACGCACATCCCAGGGACCTTACTGTTCCAGCACAATCTCCTCACTGTCTGATTTTCAATATCCTCTGCAATTTTTACCCTCCAAACTGCCTATAAGCTTGGATTCCATTGGCTGTTTACTCTGTTGCTCTGACAATTGGCTAGGTGTTCCAGCTGGGCACAGGGAGAACTGGGCTTCTCTCTTACCTACCTTGCCACCATCTTCTGTGTCTCAACATTTTGATGATGTTAATTCTTTCAATCCCTGAACATGGTACATGTTTTCTCTTTTCAGTGTTGTGTAGTTTTCAGAGTACAGGTCTTTTACCTCCTTGGTTAGGTTTATTCCTCGGTTCTTTTTTTTTTTTTTTTTTTACTATATCAAATGGGATCTTTTTCCTGATTTCTGTTTGTGATATTTCATTGTTGGAATACAAAAACACCTTTGATTTCTGAATATTGACTTTGTATCCAGATGTTTTGCCAAATTCACTTCTTAGGTTGACTTAGTTTGACGGTGGAATCTATAAGATTTTTATGTACACTATCATGTTATCTGCAAACAATGACACTTTTGCCTCCTCCTTTCCAAATTGGATGTCTTTATTTCTTTTTCTTTTCTGATTGCTCTGGCTAGGTCTTCCAATAATATGTTAAATAGAAGTAGTGAAAGTGGACATCCTTGCCTTGTTCTTGATGTTAGTGGGAAAGATCTAAGATTTTGCCCATTGAGTATGATGTTGGCTGTAGGTCTCTCATATATGGCCTTTATTATGTCAAGGAATGCTCCCTCTATTCCCACTTTGCTGAGTGATTTGATCATAAATGGGTGCTGTACTTTATCAAATGCTTTTTCCACATCTGTTGATATAATCATGTTATTTTTGTCTTTCATTTTTTTAATGTGATGTATTATGTTTATTAATTTGTGAATATTGTTCCATCCTTGCATCCCTGGGATGAATCCCACTTGATCATGGTATATGATCTTTTTAATGTATTTCTGGGTGTCATTTGCCAATATATTGTTGAGGATTTTAGCATCTATGTTCGTCAGTGATATTGGCCTGAAGTTTTCTTTTTTTGTTATGTCTTTATCTGGTTTTGGGATTAGGATGATGCTGGCTTCATAAAAGTAGTTTTGGAGTCTTCTATGTTCTAGGATTTTTTGGAATAGTCTGTGAAAGATAGGGGTTAGTTCTTTCTGAAATATTTTGTAAAATTCTCCTGTGAAACTATCTGGTCAAGGGCTTTTGTGTTTGGGGAGTTTTGTGATTACCACTTCAATTTCATCAGCTGTTATTGGTCTGTTCAGGCTTTGTGTGCCTTCATTGAGCTTTGGAAGATTATATTTTTCTATAAATTGTCCATTTCACTCAGGTTTTAAATATCATATTACTTTCTTACAATCCTTTGTATTTCTGTGGTATCAGTTGTAATCGCTCCTCTTTAATTTCTGATTGTGTTTATTTGGAGTCCTCTCTCTTCTTTTCTTGTTGAGTCTGTTTAAAGGCTCATTGATTTTGTTTATCTTTTCAAAGAACCAACTCTTGGGTTTATTGATCCTTAGAATTGTTCTGTTAGTCTCTATGTCATTTAATTCTGCTGTGATCTTGGTTACTTCCTTCCTCCTACTTGCTCTGGGCTCTTTGTTGTTTTTCCATATTGCTGTAAATGGCAGAGTTTCAATGCATTTAAAGTATGAATGATGTATAAAAAATTGATTTGCACACAGCTCTACAGGAACAAATCTATTACATAAAAACTGTTAAAGGGCTCATTCCAATAGTTTTAACAAATGTGGAACCAATTGTTTGTCTGAAAACTACCTATTTATCACACCCCATTCCCACCCCAGTTCTCTCAACACCCATGTCCTTGTTTAAACTTGGGAACTTCTATCTAAACCAAATAAATGTTGCAGAAAAGTTTCTTAATAGTGAATAGACAGTCTAGATATAGAATTAAATGTTTTGGAAGAGAGACCTTTATTCCACTTATTGATTGCCCATCAGAGAAAATTAATGACTTTCCAAAGCAAGAAGCAAACCTTAATTTTCAAATTAATAAGGGTAATTCTCCACTGTACATGAATGGCATAGCTTGTTTTGCTAGTTTTTTGTTCCTAAAGGAAAACAAAACTCAAATGTAAAGCGTTCTTGAGGAGGCAACTCTGACAGATCTTCCTAAAAAGTCTTCAAAGTGTCATTCAGCACACTACCTGAAAGTTTGTACTTCATACCCTTCATCTAGGTAAATATGGAAACAAGGGCACAGACCTCACCTCCCTGTATGGAGCCTTGTTTCCATTTGCTTGTCACTCAAGGCCATTGTGCCTTTAATTCTTTGTGCTCTGCAGCAAATGTAGATGTTATGGTTAATTTAATTTTCATAAAAAATTAATGCTTGGAATGGGATTGTACATGGTAACTTTATTGTTCTTAGTGTTCAGCTGAGGTCCCAAAGCTAAGATAGAGGTGTAAAATGGTGACAAGTTTTATAGGGAGAAGCTATATCCTCAGTATCTTGACAGTGAAAAGTAAACTGGATCTTGATGACTCCATCTGTGTATGAAATGAAGGTTTGGGAATGATTGGTGGGGCAAAGCAAGGGAATTCTTGGGGAAATTGGCTGTGTGTCTGCTGGGCATGTGGTAGTGTGTCACAGAGATTGTGGTGCTCCATTCTGACCTACAGGTGGGTGCTGGGTAAAGCAACTAAGGCACAGGGATGGCAGAGGCGAGAGGAGTTGGGGTTGGGAATGGCAGGGATATGCTTTGCTTCTCTATGGACAAATGAACAACAGCTGGGCTTGAACTGTTTGGGAGCATGCCGTGCAGTTTTTCTGCAGAAGAGGTGACCACAGAGCAGAGCCCTGCAGATGAGGATCTGACACAAAACCCACGAGGGGCCATGTATGGGTCAGGCAACACGGAAGGCAGGGTTTCTGTGGGGTCACAGAAATGCCTTGCTACCACCCAGACAAGGATACCCCAGAGAAGCAGCCCCAGCCACATGGGGGATTCTCTCTTTTTCCCCTGCCCCACTCTGGACCAGCCAGAAACAGCAAAGCCATTGTCAGGAGGAAGGTTGGGGAGGGGTGCCTCCAGGGGTAGTACTCAGGCTCTGATTCAGATCTGATTCAATTCATCAATTCCTGGAAATGGATTGTTCTAGGGCCTAAAACCGGGGTCTTCGAGGTAATGGTAGAGGCAGGAAAGAGAAATTAGAAGGGAATCAGCTAAGATGGATTTGAAGGACTTTTTGAGGAGAAAATTTTTTTCATTGGCCCCTGCAGTAAACTATTACCTCTACAATGGAATGAACTAAAAATAGCCTTTTATTAATTAGGAAATGGCAAGAGTGCTCTTGTCATTAGGATTTGCATAGTTCTCTGAAACAAATGCTCTGAGTATAATAATAAATAGAAACACCAAGTATTTTACTGTAAAAGTATTCAGAGATCAGGATAAGGGGCTAATGACTACTCCTCAAAATGTCACCCACACCCCATCTGAGACTTGCCTAGATTCCTCCTTCTCCCTCCTTTTCCATTGATGAGTTGCTCTGTCCTGTCTCTTCAAAGTTGCTTTCAAATCAATTCCCGTTTTCCAAACCACTCCCACTGCCCTAGCAGGTCTTACCTGGACTATTGTAATAGTTGCTGCTGTGGTTTCCCTGCCTCAGTACATCCTTCATGCTATCACCAGGGTAGTCTGAAATGCAAACTATATCACTGTCTTTCTCAGAATGTGTCATTATCTCCCAATGATGGCATAGTCTACGGCTTTGAGCAGGCCATATCCCCCTCTCCTTCCTCATCTTCCCCATTCTTCTGCTCTGGGCAACATGGATGAGTTCTCTCTTTCATTCTGTGAGACATTATCTGTTCCTGTGTTTAGGGTGTTGTCAGTCATCGATAGTGGTGCCATTGGCAAGGTATCCTGGGCTCTCCCGGGCCTGCTATGCTGTTTTACCCCTATAGACACTCACCACCAGACATAGTGTGTGGCTGGACTGGCCCTTGTTGTTTTTACTGTGATTGCAGGATGCATTTCAGCCACAACCACCAGGGAACTTTGAAAAAAACAAAGTTTATAACTCACAGTTGTGGAGGGTGCTCAGCATGCTGGTATCAAACAAGGGTGTGCCTTTCTTGAGGTTGAGGGACGTAAGCCTCAGGTTTAAGTCTTTATTGGTGGATTTAAAACATAAGAACCAGAATTAAAACATGAGATGGAAAATCAGGGCCTCCTAGGGCCCTGTGAAAGGGGACTCTCATGGTGGAGTGGCTTGGCTGGTTCTTTATTCAGTTGTGTAGCAGGCAATGTGGTTGAAGTGCATGTCTTGGCAATCAGAAATTTATTTTCAGGCACTTACCTTGTTTTCAGAAAAGCTCATCATCAGGTGCTTACACTGTATCCTAGGATGCTCTTGTAAAACTCATAGCCATTGTTTTCAAGGGCACCTGCACTCAGGAGGACTCCAAGCAGTGTGCACCAAACTGGAATGCGTCTAGTTCATTTACTGTCCTGTAGCATCAAAACAAATTAGCAATCAGGTCTTTTGTTTTCTTTATTTTTTATTTCTTTAATTTAATGTTGTTTGATTACAGTTGTTTCCATTTTCCCACCACCACTTTCCCCTGCCCTACCCACTCCAACTCCCAACCTCCCTCCTTCCCCTCTTTGGCTTTGTCCATGGGTCCATTTCTTTTTTTTAACACAAATGAAGAACAACTTTAATGGACCCATTCATTATAAGAACATTTTTTTGATTAAATACTTCTGAATTTTATTGTCGTTCAAGTACAGTTTTCTCCATTTCCCCTCACCCCTCCCCACCACCCCAGCTTTCCCCAACTCCCTCCCCTTTTTCCACCACCCCTTGTTTTTGTACATGTGTCCTTTATAGTTGTTCCTGTAAACCCATTACCCTTTTCCCCATTATCCCCTCCTCCCTCCCTTCTGGTTACTGTCAGTTTTTTCTTAATTTCAATGTCTTTTATATTTTGCTTGCTTGTTCATTTTGTTGACTAGGTTCCAGTTAAAGGTGAGATCATATGGTATTTGTCCCTTACCACCTAGCTTATTTCACTCAGCATAATGCTCTCCAGTTCCATCCATGCTGTTGCAAAGGGTAGGAGCTCGTTCTTCCTTTCTGCTACATAGAATTCCATTGTGTAAATGTACCATAGTTGTTTGATCCATTCATTTACTGATGGGCACTTAGGTTGCTTCCAGCACTTGGCTATTATAAATTGTGCTGCTATGAACATTGGGGTGCATAGGTTCTTTTGAATTGGTGTTTCAGGGTTATTAGGGTATAATCCCAGTTGTGGAATTGCTGGGTCAAAAGGCAGTTCCACTTTTAGTTTTCTGAGAAAATTCCATACTGTTTCCAGAATGGCTGCACCAGTCTGCATTCCCACCAAAAGTGCACTAGGGCTCCCTTTTCTCCACAACGTTTCCAGTACTTGTTGTTTGTTCCTTTGTTTATGATGGCTGTTCTCACTGGTGTGAAGTAGTGTCTCATTGTGGTTTTAATTTGCATCAGTATGATGGCTAGTGATGCTGAGCATCTGTTTCTGTTCTTATGTCTCTGGGCCCTTTGTATGTCCTCCTTGAGGAAGTGTCTGTTCAAGTCCTTTGCCCATTTTTAAATTGGGTTTTTTGTCTTCCTGGAGTGGAGTGATATGAGTTCTTTACATATTTTCGAGATCAAACTCTTGTCTGAGGTATCATTGGCAAATATGTTTTCCCATATGGTTGGTTCTCTTTTCATTTTAATGCTGTTTTCTTTAGCTGTGTAATAGCTTTTAATTTTGATGAGATCCCGTGTATTCATTCTTTCTTTTATGTCCCTTTTTGTAGGGGATATATCAGTGAAAATATTGCTGCTGGGAAAATCCGAGATTTTCCCCTTATTTTCTCCTCTAGTGCTTTTATGGTGTTGCAAGTTATATTTAAGTCTTTTCTCCATCTTGGGTTTATTTTTTGTATGGTGTAAGTTGGTAGAGTTTCTTTTCTTTCTTTCTTTCTTTCTTTCTTTCTTTCTTTCTTTTTTTTTTTTTTTGCATGTAGCTTTCCAGATCTCCCAACACTACTTGTTGAAGAGGTTATTTTTACTGTATATATGCTTGTAAACACTTTGTCAAATATTTTTGACAGTAGGGACTTGGGTTTATTTCTGGACTCTGCATTCTCTTTCATTGGTCTTTGTGTCTGTTCTTATTCCTGTACCAGATTGTTTTGAATACTGTGGCCTTGTAATATACCTTGATGTCAGGTATGGTGATCCCTCCTACTTTGTTCTACTTTCTCAAAATTGCTGTGTCTATTTGTGATAATTTATGGTTCCATATAAATTTTTGAAATGTTTATTCTATATCCGTGAAATATGTCATTGGTATTTCAATAAAGATTGCATTGAATCTATAAATTGCTTTAGGTAGTATGCATATTTTGATTATTTTAATTCTCCCAATCTGTGAACAAGGTACATGCTTCCATTTGTGTTTTCCTTAATTTCTTTCTTCAGTGTTGTGTAGTTTTCTGAGTACAGGTCTTTTACCCCTTGGTTAGGTTTATTCCTAGGTACTTTATTTTATTGACTTTGTATCCCTCTCTTTTGCCAAATTCACTTATTAGGTCGAGCAGTTTTTTTAATGGAGTCTATAGGGTTTTCAATGTACACTATCATGTCATCTGCAAACAATGACAGTTTTACTTCCTTCTTTCCATTTTGGATGCCTTTTATTTCTTCTTTTTGTCTGATCACTGGCTAGGACTTCCAATACTGTGTTAAATAGAAATGGTGAAAGTGGACATCTTTGTCTTTTTTTTTTATCTTAGTGGGAAAGCTTTCAGTTTTTGCCCATTGAGTATGATGTTGGGTGTAGGTTTTTTATATATGGCCTATATTATATTAAAGAATGCTCCCTGTACTCCCACTTCGCTGAGTGTGTTCATCATAAATGGGTGCTGTAGCACATCAGTTGCTTTTTCTAAATCTACTATGACATGATCGTGTGATTTTGTCTTTGCTTTTGTTTATGTGATGTATTATGTTTATTGAATTGTGAATATTGTATCATCCTTGTATCCCTGGGATGAACCCCACTTGATCACGGTGTATGATCTTTTTGAGGTATTTCTGGATGTGGTTTGCCAATATTTTGTTGAGGATTTTAGCATCGATTTTGCTTAGCAATATTGGTCTGTAGTTTTATTTCGTAGTTGTGTCTTTTTTGGTTTGGTATTAAGATGATTCTGGCTTCATAAAAAGAATGTGGTAGTCTTCTCTCTTGTTGGATTTTTTGGAATAGCCTGTGAAGGTTAGGGGCTAGCTCTTCCTTAAATGCTTTGTAAAATTCTACTGTGAATCCATCTGGTCCAGGGCTTTTGTGCGTTGGGAGTTTTTTGATTATTACTTCAATTTTGTCAGCTCTTATTGATCTGTTTAGGCTTTCTGCTTCTCTTTGATTGAGTTTTGGAAGTTTATATTTTTCTAGAAATTTGTCCATTTCACTCAGGCTTTCAAATTTTTTGACTCATTATAACTTCTTACATTCCTTTGTATTTCTATCGTGTCAGTTGTAATTTCTCCTCTTTCATTTCTGATTTTATTTATTTGGGTCCTTTCCCTTTGTGTTTCAATGAATCTAGTTAAAGGCAAGTCAACTTTTTTAATCTTTTCAAAGAACCAGGTCCTGCATTTATTGATCTCTTGGATTGTTCTTTCAGACTCTCTGTCATTTAATTCTTCTCTGATCTTGGTTATTTCATTACTTCTACTTGCTCTGGACTTTGTTTCTCATTGTTTCTTCCAGTTTTTGCAAATGGAGGGTTAAATTATTTACTTGCAATGTTTCTATCTTTTTTAGGTAGGCCTGCACTGTTATAAACTTCCCTCTCAGGACTGCCTTCAATGGGTCCCATATGTTTTAGACTGTTGTGTGTTCATTATCATTTTCAGAAACTTTTTGATTTCTTCCTTGATCTCATTATGAACTCATTCATTGTTTAATAGCATGCTATTCAATCTCCAGGAGTTTGAATATTTTTGAGTTTTTTTCTTTGAGGTTTGCTTCTAATATTAGTCCCTTGTGGTTGGAGAAAATGCTTGATATGATTTCAATTTTCTTGAATTTGTTGAGGCTTGTTTTGTGTCCTATCACGTGGTCTATCTTTGGAAATGTCCCATGTGCATTTGAAAAGAATGTGTATTTTGTTTCTTTGGATGAAATGTTCTATATATATCAGTTAAGTCCATTTGACCTAGGGCATTGTTTAATACCACAAGACCCTTGTTGATGTTTTGTTTGGAAGAACTATCCATTTTTAACAGTGGGGTGTTAAAATTCCCTAATAGAAGTGTATTTCTATCTATAGCTTTCTTGAAGTCCTCCAAGATTTTCCTTATGTATTTGGGTGCTCTTTGTTTGGGTCATATATATTTGCCTTATTTATGTCGTTTTGGTGGATTCTTCCCTTGAGTATTATGAAGTATGCTTCTGGGTCTCCTTTTATGGTCTTTGTTTTGAACATATTTTGTTGGATATAACAAAATATCCAGGTATATGAGGTATTGTTACCTCAGCTTTTTTTTTCCTGTCTGTTTGCTTGGATATTTTTTTCCAACCCTTCACTTTTCAGTCTGTGTAGGTCTTTCATTCTGAGGTGTGTCTTTTGTAGGCTACATATGTGAGACTGTCATGCGTTCTTATCCATTCAGTTATTCTATGTCTTTTGATTGACATGATGTTTAAGGTTATTATTGATAGGTACTTATTCATTGCTATTTTGCTCACTTTGTACCTATGTTCCTCTCTTTCTCACTTTTTTTCTTCATCTTAAGGCTGTCCCTTTAGCATATCTTCTGTTATTGGTTTGGTGGGGGTGTGTTATTTTAGCTTTCTTTTGTCTTGGAGCTCCTTATTTCACCTTTTATTTTAATTGAGAGCCTTGCTGGATAGAGCAGTCTTGGTTTTAGGTCTTTGCTTTTCATTACTTAGAATACTTCTTGCCAATCCCTTCTGGCTTGTAATATTTCTGTTGAAAAGTCAGCTGCTAGCCTTATGGATGCTACTTTCTATGTTACTTCCTGTTTCTCCATTGTTGCATTTAAGATTCTTCTTCTTGGAATTTTTCCTTTTTAATTATGATGTGTCCTGGAGTGAGCATTTGGGTTCATCTCAGTTGTGACCATCTGTGCTTCCTGTAACTTGCATGATTTTTTCTCTCATCAAATTAGGGGAGTTTTCCATCATTACTTTTTCAAACAGGTTTTCTATCCCTTGCTCCTCTTTTTCTCCTTCTGGTATTTTTATTATACAGATATTGTGTTTCATTTTGTCCTGCTGTTCCCTTAACCCCTTCTCAATCTTTTTGAGTTTTTTCCCCTTTTCTTGCTCTTTCCTGGAGTTTTTTTCTACCGTGTTCTCCTGATCTCTGATTCAATCCTCTTCTTCATGTAGCCTGACTGTGATTCCTTCTACTGTGCTCTTCAATTCAGAAATCGTATTCTTAATTTTTCTCTTGGCCCATGTTGATTGTTCCTATGTCCTTTTTCATGCTTGTGTATTTCACAGCAAATTCCTTGTAGCTTCCCTGTAGTTTTGGTAATTCTCATTGAGCTTGTTGAGTTTCTTTGAACTGTTTTGAACTCAATATCTGATAGTTGACTTGCCTCTATTTCATTTAGCACTCTTTCTGAGGATTCCTCCTTTCCTTTCATTTATGGGCTGATTCTTTGTCTTACCATTACTTGTGATACTGTCCTTGTTTGTTTCTCCTTTTTAAATTGATCTGTTTTGGGTTTCTGACTTTGTGGTGTGAGCTTCTACGGCAGGAGAGCTGTGAGATTCAGTGGTGTAGTCTGCTTTCTCTCCTGAACTTGATGATCGTGGGGTGCCCTTTATGCCTTTTATGTTGTTTCTCTGGATATAATTGTGTTTTGATTGCTGTTCAGTCTTTCTTTGGGTGGTTCTTCCCTCCAGCTGACTGAGTGAGGTTCACTCCACCTACCATGTGTTGTGTGCTCTTGTTGTGGTGCTGCTATACCAAAACCACAAAGCCAAGGAAACAAAGTCACACCTGCAAAGACAACTCTCCCCTGCAATCCCAGTATCAACAGCCAATTAACCAGTATTAGTAAGTGTGTAAATTGATTAAGACTATTACAGGAATAGAGAAAGGATATGAGATGATCTGTTGAAAGGAAAATGATTTTGAGAGGGTAAAGTGAAGAGCACTAAGAGTTGGGAGTTGGAACAATACAAAGAGAGAAAGTAAAATTTACATCATGAGTAATAAAGGGAATTAAGAATGTGGAATAAAGTATGAAAAGGGAAGCATATTATATTAGGTTGAAAAAGAAATTTAAATAACATAAAAATAAAGTGAGAGAGAAAAAAGGAACTAAAAACAGTAAATAATTAATAAAATTATAGGAGACAAATTGGAGAGAAATATCCACCACAGTACTATCAACAACAAGTGAACTAATATTAACATAGATAGCATGGGAATAAAAGGGAAAAAAGAAATAAGGAAAAGCCTAAAAGTGTTTTGGAGGAATGGGAAGTTATTTTGAAATTGTAGAGGGAGAGGGAGTACTAAGAGTGAGGAACAAAAACCAGGCTAAGAGAGGGAAAAAATAAAATTTGTGATGTAAGGAAAAAGAAAAAAGAAGAAAAGAGAATAAAGAAAAATAAAAGGGCCGGGTGAAAGAGAAATAGAAGAAAGACAAAAAAGAAAAACGTTTAAGATGTCAAAATTAAAATTTAATGTGAAAAAAAGAGTAGGAGACAGGACCAATAAAATTTGATCTTTGAAATACAGAATTAGTGAAGCTCTGGAGAAAAAATTGAAAAAACAATGCAACAACAACTACCCTTCCCACAACCAACTAGCAAAGATTGTTAAAGGTGGAGAGAGAACATAGGTATTTTAAGAGCAGGGCCAAAGGATGTGAGATGGCTATTGACAAAAAAAAATTGGTTTTGTGTGTCTGGAAGGGAGAGAAATAATAAGAGTGTGGAATGGAAACAAGTTGTAGCAAGAGAGAAAACAAGATTTGAAATTAAAATAATGCAAAGAAAGAGGAAGGAAAAAATGGGGTAAGAGAAGGGAGTGGCAAAATATGTGAATTGAAATACACTATAGTATAAAATCTAGTGACTTAATATGTACAAACTTCCTGGACAAGAAATGAATGTGAAAAAGCTATGCAGGAAAGAAAATATTGCAAATCATGGAGAAGACCACTTTGGCTTTTGTCTCAGTAGCATTTTATATTTATCACTGTTTTTTTCTCTCAGAATCCACCTCTGGTAATGTCACATGGTGACCCTGTCTGACCTTTTTAAGACTTCCAGGGTTCTACTGTCCGTGATTGTCTCCTTCGGTTGTTAATCTAGTCACTCTGCACTCAACAGTCAGGTTTAAGCACCATATGGCAAGGCAGAACCCCTGCTACTGTTGGGGCTATTGTTTCTCTTCTGGCTGCTGCCACTTGGAGGGGAATAGTCTGCCTGAGCAAGATGGCTGCTGACATATGGGGGATGACTCAGCACAGGGATTCTGGTGGCTATTCTCTCAATTCTCTCCCCAATGCCTCTGTCCCTAGTTTCTCCTCAAGTGTCTCTAGTCCACTCTGCTCCTCCTTTGCCAGGGATCTACTGTCTGTGGCTGTCTCCTTTGGTTGTTAATCTATTCAATCTATACTCAGCAGTCAGACTTAAGCACCACAGGGCCAGGGCAGAGATCTTCCTGGGGTTGTAGCTATTGTTTCCCCTCAGGTTGCTGCTGCTCAGAAGGGAGTGGTCTGCCTGAGCACACTGACTGTTGCCATCTGGGGGATGACTCAGGACCAGGATTCTGGGGTGTACTCCCTCAGTTCCTTCCCCAAAGCTTCCGTCCCCAGTCTCTCCTCATGTGTCATCAGCCCTCTCTGACCCTGCCTTTGTCAGAGCCCAGGGTAAGTGACTGCAAATGAAAATTTGTGTGTTGGCCCTTTAAACTTCTCTTTGTATCTCTAGCTCTCTGTCTTTGGTAGAGAGCAACCCTGCCACTTTTCACCGCTGGTTGTTTTCTGTGTACTTTTTGGGCTTTGGTGTTCTAGGCTGGGGAATCCTAGACCCCATTCTTCTCAGGAGGATCCAACCAGCTACTTAATTGTCCTTCTAGTGCTGCTACCTATGGGTGCCAAGGCAGCCCTTTCAAGTGTCTACTACACTTCTTACCAGACAGGTTGTGCTGAAGCTGATTCTTCTGTCTGTTTGAGGTTATAAGGCTTCTCTCTTGCTATTGCTTGGTTGTTTGTTCTGGGTAGTTTCTCCACAATTGATTTGTAATTCAAGATTTTTCCTGAGAGGAGATTAGTGTAACTTCCATTCACTCCTCCACTATCTTACTCTCAGGTCCTTTCTACCATGAGCAAGGTTGCCTAGCAACATATTTATTACAACATCTTGTCTGGCATCCAATTCAAGCAGCTGGAAGTAACCAAACACTAGAATTTTGGGCAGCGTGGAAAGGGTTTGCTAACTGTTTCATCCATTCCTTCCTTCCCTACTAGCCTTCCCTATCTCACATCTTAACCCAAGTTACTGACTGCACTTCTTTCTTCTTCTGTGTCTTTTATACACACTTCTGTTGCTGGCCCATCTCAGCAATGAAGATGATTTCTTATGCTCAAGTTCTGCTCTGTCTTGCGCTGTGGGTGTGTGGTCTGTGGAATAGAAGGGACCCTCGTTAGTTATAACAAAATAGCAACAGTTGACAGTCCCAGAAAAATGTTGTTGAATTTTGATTGTCTTTTCTCATCCACTGGATGTAAAGGATAAACTATGAGACTAGGTAATGTGGGTGTTTTTTAAAAACATCAGTTCTTTCACCCTGATTGAGTTGGTTGGAGTATCATCCTTCACACAAAAAGGTTGCAGGTTTGATCCCAGATCATGGGGTGTATGGGAGAAAATTGATTGATGTTTCTAACATTAATGTTTCTCTTTTTCTCTCTGTTCCTCACTCTCTAAAATCAAAAGTGTGTCCCCTGGTGAGGATAAAAAATAAAATTTAAATAAAAAATAAACATCAGATCTTTCAAAATTACTAGCCAAAATAAAGATAACCTGAGTTAAAGTAATCCCGCAACAATTTTAATTGAGAGAATGTGACTTTTTAATTAGACCAGCTCATGAATGAAAGATGTTCATTGAACTCTGTACCTTGAAGAGCTAGTAATAGTACCACATCTAATGTCATGTGAGCCTCATTGGGGTGGACGATAACTTATACCTGTGATTATCAGGTAATTCCTTAGATCAGCCCATGAACTTTAATCATCTTCAAAGATGTTGGAAATGATGTCAAAACAGAGCTGGAGAGGGCAAGGCAGCTGTTTATCAGATAAGTGCTGGACCTGACCTCCTGCTGGGCTAACTCCATTCCTGAAAGAACGATGATTCATCCTTCCAGATATTTACCATTTTCCTCTCATTCAACCTCTGTGCAAGCAGGGCACATGTCACCCACACATGGACACTAGGGACACTGACTCAGATTGAGTATATAGTCAGCAGCAGCAGGCTGCCAGTGGGCTAAACCGGTCACCCTTATTTGCTTTATTCCACACCTGTGCCTCTGGAATTCAACTCAGGTTGGCAGCCTGGGATTCACTGATGCCAGTGTGATTGCTGAGGTGGGGACAGAGGATGTCAAGAGTAGAGGTGCAGAGACTTCCAGGCTGGACAGAGAACTGTGGGGTCCCTGCACTGTGGAAACACCCTGAGCCTAAAATGCAGGTTGGAGGAGTAACAGCCACTCCAACCCAGGCTCTGCTCTCTCCTCTGCACCCAGATGTCACTCATTTCTAGATCACTGTGCTCTTGTCTCCTATGTGTGGAAGGGCAGAACAACTGAGATCTTTTTTTCTTGGAAATGTCTGTGGGGAAATGCTGAAGTCCCAGTCAGGAGACAAGCCTAGCGTGAGCTGTAAAGACTCTGTTCTTACCAGGGCAGGCATGGTGTCCCTGTGGTCTTTGCACAAAGACCATGTTCCTTTGTGGATTCTGGGTCTTAGCTATTTGTTGGATAGGAGTGGAAATCCCACACAAACAAATATTCTACACATAGTTCACCATAGGTAACAATAAGTGATGAGTGATGAAATAATTCATGATAATGTAGAACCAAGTTTTCTTAATCATAAGTACTTCCTCAGAAATGCAACCATCAGGCTGTCTAATCAGACACCTGGCTCTGCCTGTGCTCCTAAATTCTAGAAAATGAGCACATAGGGATTTGTGTGTTTGAATATCCTGCCTTGGGTTTTTTATTCAGTTATTTTCCCACTTGGTCTTAATTGAAGGGCAGCAACATGATAGATGATGTTGAGTAAAATTTCTGGGGCTGATTTAATTCCAAAAAAGACATAAAATTGAAAGGAGTAAGGTACATTATTCACTTGTATACTAATTACACATTATGGAATATTTGATAATCAAATTTGAGCAAGAGTAATAAGGCATCATCTTGCTTAATGACAAATGGGACCCAAGATGGACTGAAACATGCCACAGTCACAGGAGTGCATCCACTTCAATGTGTTCCACATCAGCCATCACTCTCATTTGTGTGTACCATCGTGACACATCTCCATCCCAATGAGATTGTAAATTACTATATCTTAGTTTTTCTTCTGAGCTGTGGTATTATTTCTAACTATAGTATCATATTTGCTGAATCTCAATCTTCTTATCTCAAACATTTCTTTAGTTACTCCATGTCTTGCATTCTTTCAAGGTTGGGAAGATTCACTTATAAGGGAAATTCATATATCCACCTTGGGGAAGTGTAGCCCTGTGCTTTCATGCGTGCAAGAGCAAAGTCTCTCATGGAGCACAAGTTGGCATGCATAGACCCACGAGTGGGGTAGCAGAATTTCCTGTGGGGAAATCAGGCTGACATGTTCCTTAGATTTAAAATAAAGCCTTGCTCTTGCTAAAAAAACCTCTCTCTCCCTGGATCAAAGGACTTATGCTAATACATGCCTAGGCTCTTCCTGGCCAGTGTTTATGGTTCCATGTGCCCTTGCATTTGCATATCTCTCCTTTTGATGTACCTTCTGGTCCGTCTACTGCCTAACTTGAATCTACAATCTATGCATAGTTAATGAAGATCATTCTGATGCTCTGTGCCCAAAATCTTCAATAAAAACCCCTGGACCCAAGGCTCAAGGCTCTCTCCCAGATGATAAAGGAGGAGTCGCATGGTCCTGGTTCTCTATTCCTGCATATTTCTGTGTGATGTTTTTTATTTACGCATTCAATCAAAGTCACCATGGATTCTGCAGGCCGGAATCTGCCACGCACTCAAGTTTTGGGCAGACGGAAGAAAATTCACAGAGTCGTGGGAGTGCCTGACATGCCTTTATTCAAAGGTGGGGTAATCCACACATGCCACTAACCATGTGTCACACTGCAGAAATACCCAACTCCTTTATATACTAAATGTGCACAAAGCTGGCAGGGTGCCAAGATATTATATAACAATGCAACTGCCTACAATCTGGGCCAAGATAGCCATGAGGGATCCAAATGAGGCAGAAGGGGCATGCTGCAACACTAAATCCTGCATTCCTGCCCGAAAGCATTCATCATCAGGGTCCTGGGAATTGCGATTGGATACAGCCGGGCTCATGCCCAACTCCCACAGGATTTGCGCTAAGTCCACAAAGACTGCTCTTTGCTTGCAGTATCTGGCATGTCTTCTGTATCTGCCCAGACTGTGTGAATAGCTTCCATGACCCACTCCAACAAAGAATGTGATCCCTGCCCCTGTCCGTGCCATCAGCTATTCTTCAGCTGTTGACTCAGAGAAGGGTGAGTTGTGATGGAAGCTAACTTTTCCATCTCATTATCAGTGCACATGATGCTATCCATCCCTAAATCCTAAAGGCATAAGAGCCATGCTGCTAAGAGCTCCCCAGGTTCCTGGTGAAACTGATTCATGAGATCGATCAATTCATCCTGTGTATAGGGGCGATAGGTTGTATGTTCAACCATCTGAAAGCGTTTGTGGTATTTCCCCCAGGCACCGTAGGCTACTTGGACTTCATTTTCTGTAGCACCACTGGGTGGGCCTGCAGAGAACTCAGCTAGCCTCTCCCTCCTCCTCCTCTGACTCATCTTCTATAATTGGGAAGTGAGAGTGTCTCAACTCTGCCACTTAGAGGTCTTCCTTCAGGGCACAGATACTCACCTCCAAGGCTTCCTCTTTTCCTTGGAGTTCACATGACTTTGTTGTGTTGCAAAGCACAGTTTCCATCTCAGCTTGCAAAGCTGAAAGAAACACCCAGCTAATACCCTCTCTTCACTGCCCAGGCACTTGGCTTCTCTAGGGTCTCCCCTTCCACCTACAGTGCCTCCTCTACCATGTGAGGTGTGGCACTAATATCAAGTCAATTCTAGGGTAGGGCCCACACTGTCAGGAGACTTGCCACCAGATACCACATAGCAGTGACTGGCCACCCTTCCAGGCATCCCCTGTAGGGGCCCCTGCTGCGGGCCGGCCGCAGCTGGGTCAGGGGTCTCAGAGGTGCGCAAGGCGTAGGCGAAAATGGGTAACAGACGACAACACGTCTCAAAGGACCGTGAGGCTCTGTTCCGTTCATTGCAAGTACAAGCAGGTTTTTATATTTTCATTTTTGGAAGTGATTAACATTAGTGATTAGGTGAAGTAAAAAAATTAATACAAAGGCAACTAGGGAAAATACAGAAGTTTCCAAGGATACAGTTACATATTAAACAAAGATTGTTTTAACCAAGAACACTATAAATCATATAATTGGAAGCAGCTGTATGTACAAAGGATACGCTAGATTGGGTAGAGGTTATAGGAAATTTATTATAAGGCTTTTGTGATGTCTACCTTAGCTATCTATCTTTTCTGTCTAGAAAGGTTTTTCTTTGTACTATGAACTCTGACTCCCTAATTAATTGTTTCTATGTTCTTATTTTTGTAATAGCTAACTAGCTTTTCTTATAACTTTGCCTGTCTACTTCTGATTGATATATATTGCTATTCAAGGTAAAGGAGGAGCTACTACTCTAACTACTTTCAGACATTCAGGGGCTAATTCATTATAGGGGATTTTGTTCTTTGATCAAGAAGTTACTTTATACAATCTTACTGGAACTACGCGATTTAGTAAACTTGAAGTATAAATGTCTAACAATCCCACCACCTTTTGATCACTGAAATAAACATATAGGCAGGTAACAGTTTAGCCTATTGGAACTGATTCAAGAGTTCTGATGGGAACAGTCGAGGATAATTTCT
>PVJI01023709.1:0-23110 GCA_004026765.1 Micronycteris hirsuta
ACATTACTTAAAATTACTTTAGATGATGATTTTTAGTAGATCAGCCTAACAAATTTAGTAATGTCAGCTCGTTCCTTTAAATGTATCATTCTCACTTGCTAGCAAACAATAAATTCATCCAAAATTGTAAGAGAATAATTTTAAAGAATAAAAGTATGTATTTAATAGGAATTAAAGAACATTAAGAACTAGACTAGATAATACTCATTTCTGAAAATTAGGAAATAATGAACAAAGAATAATTTGGGTACTATACAATAAACAAAAGTTTTAAAGATGTATCTTTTGAAGGCAAGCATTTGGCAATTCATAGAATTGGAACTTTTTCAAATCCTGATAGGCACAGCACATCCAGACAAGCTGCAGTTAGACAATCCTGTGCATTAATTAGAAAAGGTCAAGCTGTGCAAAGGAAATGAGTACAGTTCGTATGTGTGAGAGCTCGGAAAGTACAAGCTGTGACAATGAATTCCAAACCTTAACTAATTACGGGTGGTTTCTCCAAATAAAATTATATTGAATGTTCAAGGATGCTTAAGAGGAGACTCTCTACTTTGGTTAAAAGTTTAAAGAAAATGATGTTATTTTTAAAAAAGTAATTTATAGCTTGAAATATTCCTTTTTTCCCCAAAATATGCCTTATGATTATAATCACATGCTGTGAGACAAGTAGGTCATTATTTCTATTTTACTGAAGCAGAAAACAAAACTCAAAGAAAATTGGCAACTTGTCAAGGTCACACAAGTTGTGACAGAATTCATAAAAACGTTTCCTTTTAAAAAAAAATATATTTTCAATGTATTATCTAGTTTTAAACCTGCGTGGTATTTTGTTGAGGTCCTGCTATCACATCCATGTGGACTCTTAGAGTTTCCCAAGTTTACATAATCGACAGAAGTTTCAGAACTATAATCAGGTTGTTGCTTTACGAGGTTCATATTTCAACATATAAAATAATAATAATAATAATAATAAAATCCTAATAGTTCCTAAATAATAATAATCCTAAAATTCTTGTTTCAAAAATCATGTGTGGTCAACTTGGACCCAGTGAGTTTCCTCAAAAGTGATCAGAAAAAAGAGAATATGATGTAGGTAAAGTCTCTGCAAAAAAGAAGCCAGGCGGGGTGGGAAAGAGAAAACAAAGAAAGATGACTGTGTCACTCTCTCCCACTTGTTTAGATGGGAAAGTAATGAATAAGTAGGTGACCAACTTAATTTCAGAGTCACCTCCTCCACCTTCTCCCTAACTCTCAGGGTCAATAACTATATACTATATAGACTACCTGATAGAAGTTGTAAGCATGACCTAGAAACCTAGAAGTTTTCCACTAGGGATCCACAGAGAATTAAGCTTTAATGTCTTAATGTATCCCTTATGCATAATGAAAATTTACTCTGCATCGAATATGGTATTAGATCATCCGTGGGACAATTGAGAAAACAGTCAGTCAAACAACTTTTTCTCTTCTGTGGTTCAGATAGGGTAGCCTGATTTCACAAATTTGGCATTAGGCTGAGAGCCTCGTAGTAGAGACAGACGATGCTTCTTTGGATGATAAAATGCTGTTTCTTTCCCCTTTGTTTGTTCTGAGTGGGTAGAATTGCATGGTTCTAATAAAGAGGCGTGGAGTGATGCTGAGAAGCGCTGGACATGTGGAAGCTTAAGGTCTGAAGGCACTGCCTACAAAGAACAGGAAGAACCCTTAAAGACAGATCCATTGCAAGAGAAAGGGTCAGTGACAGAGCATGGCATAACTTGACAGTGTTCCCCTAGTGACTTTACGGACAAGCCAGCACACTAGCAAAATCAGTGAGGACAGAGGGCAATGAGCAAACTTAGACGTAGGTGGTGTGGGCACTTCCACTGGCAGACAGTGTAGGTTTTATGTAACAAAAACTCTCACTATTGTGTTTTTTCTGTTTATTGTTGTCTTGGCTGCTGCTGTCACTCTCTTCAGTTAGAGCAAAATCTGTCACAAAATCAATACTAATTATAAACAGGTATAGAAGTTCAAACTTACACGGAGGTTCAGTTTCTCTGCAAAGGATCTAAGGTATTCCATAATTATCAAGAGACTATTCATCTTCTGGTTGAATAATCCGAAAACCCTACATTTCAATATACATCTTTTGCACTTTAGTCATTTAATTATTTTAATTACTCTTCTTTTGTAATTTCCTAAGTGATCCTGAGTAATCTCCATTTGTAGGAACTGTAACAAAGTACAGATGAAAATACTAAAATTCTGACACTGACTTTTCCTACACATTTTTTGTATTAGTATTTATCTTTCTCTTTGCATTGTAATTAATAATTAATAACTCATATCAACATGATTGTTTCTGATACTGGTATTACTAGATTTTTGTATGTATCACTTCTTCATTGCAACTTTTTCTTTTAACCTTATTTGAAGAAATTCTGACTTTGTTTGGAAACTATTAAATTTATTCTGAACTTAAACGCTCCTCAGCAAATGACAAGAATATCTTCCATTCTGTAGTTAAGTACTCAAAAAGAATGTGTTTTATTGTAAATTTCCTATAAAAATTTTACATACTAAGTCAATAAAAGCTTTCTATACATGTCATCTGATCTATCTTTCTGATCATTTTACTCCAATAATAAATATATAGAACTTACCATCTTCTACTCCCCATTATTAATGACTAAAGTGCATCTTAGAGATATGCTGTGCTTGTCAGAAATCATAAAAGATAAAATCGAAATTCTGTAATTGTAATGCTTTGTCTGATTCATAAAACACTATTTAAAAAAAATAACGCAGTGATACCAGCTGCTACCTATTTGCATTTCAGAATAATATTTCTAATGATTAACTTTTATTTTAAATCAATGTAAACAACATAATTTTTAAGAGATCAGGAAATGTTGTTACGAAAACAACAATATCACTCTTGTGCCTCATTAGCCAATTCTAAAAGCTCTACATCATAGAATAAGATTATAGACTGATGCATGATATTTACAGAGCAATGTGCTCTTAGGCTATTTTTATTTTTGCTAGTTATTTATATCAGTTCTTATCCATGGGTGGTGCTCAAACCATGGGACAATGAAATACCGATCGGTTGCTTGGTGAAGTCAGAAGATAAGTTAGTGATTTAATTTTGCACATCTATATCTCACATATTTTAACAAAATTTTATTAATTCTCTTGGACATTTCAATGTGTTCTTCAAAATATACTTCAGAAGTATATTTCCTGAATAGGCAACATTGGTCAATTGATTTTAGTCAACTGAATAAACAGAGTGCAAATTGTTGGGTAATTTCTTCATTATTGTTAAATTTTATTTTGTATTATAATAAGCTTCATTATGGTGGGTACTTTACATATATTAAATATTCTTTTTTTTTCTCAGTGTCACTACTGCCAGTGGTATGTATTCATAGAAATCAAATAAGTTGCTAATAAACAGTTCATTTGAATTTAATTTTTAATAAAAAAATGTTAACATAAATATTGCCCTCAGAATACCATAAATATAAATAATGATTAGGTCTTGACTTATGAATAGATAATGTGAATACTTGCAAATATTGTAAATAATTGCATAAATTTGTAAAGCTACCAAAAATAGGACTTTGAATGTTAAAAGTAAAAAATTAACATCTCAAAATTATATTTAATTGGTTCCTTGATATGTTTACTCCACTCACCATGGCACTATATCTTATAAAATATTGTCAAAAAACATCAAAATCAGCAGGAATCCACCAAAATTGAAAAGTAATTTTTAGTGAAAGTACAGTGACCTTTCATTTCTATGTACTAAGAACCCAAAAACAATTTTCAACAAGAAAAAAATCTGATAATAGAAAATAACTAAAAATTAAATGAATCCTTCAAAGCTGCATTTTTTAAAAATGTTATGTCACAAGTTTATACAATCAGTTGGTAAAGTAATTAAAATCTATTCAGAGAGAGGGAGCAAAGCAGTGGAGAGAAAAAAAAGCAGAGAGAGGACAAGGAGAAGAAAGAATGATCATAACTAGCTTTTCAAAAAAAAATTGAAATGTTGGACATCCCCTGAAGTTAATTACATAAAATCCGAAAAGGTAAATTATTTTGTATGTTCATGGTGAAGAGTGTTCCCATTTGTAAGTAGTTGAAACAACGATTTTCAGAGCCTATCTGCAAAAAAAAAAAAAAAAAAAAAAAAATTCTGATAATGGATCAGCTTGATCAAACAAATTATTGGAAATCATACACATGCACACATTGAGCAAAATATAGTTTAAAAATATTCAAAAGTCTTAAAGAGTAACAAAATTCAAGAGAAAGATGGAAAGTGGACGGTGTAGAGCATTAAAAATAAACTGCAGAAACTAGCAGTCAGTGTTTGTGCTGCCTGCCACTACCAGAACCAATAAAGAAAGATCAAGATTGAATCTTTATGGGTGCCTTATTCAGATGTCAGTAATCCGAGAAGACGGCAGGTTATGTATCATAAAACCAATCTTAACATCTCATCTCAAACCAACCTTTTTATAAGGAGAGGAAAGTGCAGGTAAGGGTTTTGTATAAAAGGTGTTACTAGCGTCTGTTCGTGATATAGTCTTTATAGTCTATACGTCAGCTGGGCAACTGCTCGGTTAGTTACCTATTGAGCATCCTGGCACCATGGAATAGACAAGATTCACACACGATAGCTGTGCTATTCACTCAGCTTTTGTTGAATCCAAGTTCACTCAAAATAGAACATCAGTATACATTAATATCCAACTCACACTCTTAACAATCTAAGAGAAATAGAAAGTACACATACACCACAATTAATAGGGAATATGACCCCGAGTCCCAGAGTCCCAGTCTATAGGTCCAGGAGAGAGCACAATGGGTGAGGGAATTGTCACTGTTTTGCAAGGAAGAATTTCCAGAGACAGGTGGGCAGCAAGGTGGACAAAGTCCTCAGTCCAGTAGGGCAAAGTCTCTGACAGTCAATGCCAAGGGAGATCAGTGTGGCGTGGAGCAGATCTCTGGTGTGTGGAGCTTAATAGTGGTCTGGAACCTGACTCAGTTATACCTTGAAAGTAGTGTACCCCACCCTTCTGGGTCTTCAGTAGTGTCTTGGCACCCCTGATGCCAGGTGGAGTATTTGCCGAGGAACCTACGGGTGGTACATTAAAGGAGACCATTCTGCATTGGTGTCGGCCCAGCTCCCACTCAGAAAGGCCAGTGGAAAGCAAGGGCTGGTACACAGGAGCCACACCCATGGATAGGTTCTCCCGTGGGAAATCAGGCCTGCATTGTACTTAGGCCACTTTGAGACTTGCTTTTTTTTGCTAAAACTCCCTCACTGTGAATTGAGGCAATGAACACTTACTGCATATCTTTAAAGTAACTTCCTAAAATCTATGCTAAACTTTCCAAGGAAGAGTGTAACCAGTTCAACCACTTTTCCCTTTACATCTACAAATACCCTTTTTTTGTTGCTGTTGATGTAATTAGCAACATCCTCTCCTTTGTTTTCTGTAAAATGTAACCACCTAAATCAAACCTGTACATAGTAAATGAGGACCATACTCAACGTAATGTGCCCAGAAAAGAAATAAAAGCCTGTCAAAGAAAGGGTCAGGCACTCTTCTCTTGAGAGAGTAGCCATGCCGTTCCTTTTCCTCCACAGGATTTGGTCTGTGTGAATTTGTCTCATCTCAGCCACAACACCGCGTACCCCACGAGCCGAGGTCCGCATCAGTACATGGTTGTTCTGCCTGACAGCCCTGCTGGCAAGTGTGGAAATTCCCCAGGAGCCTATCTATGGGTGGTTCCACTCTGCAGACATGGCTACTCTGACCACGTGTGCAGATATCTTAAGTGTCTCTCCTTGCCAAAAGTGTCTGTTCTGAACACATGGGCAAATATGTCTCCTTGCCAGATGCATTTACTCTGACTTAAGTAATTTTCCTCTTTAACCAAAATCATGTCTTGGCTGACAGCCATTTTATTTGACACAAGTGACTCCATTTTGTCTTATATACTTTATGCGATCTTAATTGGACTAATGCCATTGTACTGGTCCTGTTCTTCGTGAAAGGTTAACGTGATTAAGAGTATCAATCTGCTGGCGATTTTCCTAGTGCTTTTTATCAGCTGATCATCAGTTCTTTATCTGTGCCATGGAGTTTCCTCCCAGGACATAATGGTTCAGATACCATGTAGATGGCTTTCACACCTCCTGGGGCATGAAGGTTGAATTCCTTTTTGACCACCTGGAGTCATGTAGGTCAGGCATTCTAGTTCCTAGTAAAACAGCTTTCCACATGCATTAATCAATTAAGCCTATCAACTATACCGAAGACTAAAATCTTGAACTCTTGATTTCTCCTAGGACTACCATTGGTAATTATGTGGTTCTTTAACTGGATACCTGCAAGAACCTTCATTCCTGATGATTTAGAAAGTCTGGAACTCGATTTGAAGAACCAGTGTTATTGTTTTAAAAGGTCAAAAGGCAGATTACAATACTACAGAGGCACCAAGAGAGTGGGAGGGATTTGTGGGGAAAAAAAAATAGTCTTGGTATGAACTATGTTCAAACTATTGACTAATCCTTGGCATTCCTATGAATGTGGTAAACATCAAGTGTAATTGTTTTAGCCAAAGAACATATGCACGTGTATGTACACCCCGTGGACACAGACAACAATGTGATAAAGGCCAGGGTGGATGGGGAGAGAGAGGGGAAAGTGGGTGACATGTGTTACAGTGTCAACAATAAAATAAAGGGAGTAATTATCGTAGTTTTTGCTGCTGTAACAGAGTGCCATAGACAGGGTGACTTAAAAACAACAGAATTCTACTTCTCACAGTTCTGAAGATTAAAGGCAAAATAACAAGGTGCCAGTCTCTACAGTTTTTTGATGAAGGTCTTTTCTTGGTTTGTAGACAAAAATTCTCACATTGCATCCTTGTTATAGAACAAATGGCGGGGGTGGGGGGTGGCTGAACGATATGCAAAACCCCTCCTTTTTTCCCCCTGGGGTTCCTCCCCCTTACCAGGTTTCTTTTGCCTGCTTCCAGAGGAAAGATGTAAAAGGAAAGGGATTATTATTTATTTGGAAGTTGTATAGACCAAAGTTCTTAAGCTGTGTTGTCCCCACGCCTCCAAAACCACGTGGTGTCAATAAAACGCCCAAACCAGGTGGTCCCAAAAAGAGACGCCAAAGGGCTGCCCCGCCTGGATTTAAATCCCAGAGCCTCATTTCTGGCTCCTCCCACAATTGGCCACAGCTGCCAGCATTCAGGGCAGGTGTGGCCCTTTGTTGTGGAGCCAATTATCTCCAAGCTCTTCTGGACCCCATTATAAATGCCTTTTTGCCCACCCCACCTTGGCTGCACCCTGTTACATCCTCACATAGTAGAAGGGGTGAGAGATCTCACAGTCTGTTTTCCTGATTTTCTCAGGTAAACTTCTAGCCATACTGCAATGTAGCTTGTTACTCTTATGGAACTACTGGTCTCCTTTTAATTACTTGCCACCAATATTTCCATCATTTTTGAGAATGCCCTTAGGCTTGAATTTATCCACACTATTAGTGTCAGTTTGGGGGGAAATCTGAACAGTTTCTGTTCTTACACTTTGATTCTCTCAATAGACAATTTTTTTTTAGCCATTACTCAAGAGCTGGGAATGGAGACAACAACCCATTAATGAAATTAAAGCCTAGCTTTACAAGCAGGGTGATTGTGTGAATGGTAGCCTCTGGTCTTTTCAGTTTTCCTCTTCCCGCTTGGATATTCTGCCTTAATGCACCGCCGAGGCAACCGTGATTGGAGTTTGGTTATTCCCAGCCTGCCCTATTTAGTACAGAGTTTATGCTGTTGGTGGAGGTAGGAAGTCCAGACCTCTCAGCTGCTCTTTCCAGAAATAACACCTCTGAAACATGAAGCTAGGGACAAGAGACTTAATGACAGCTTACTCTGCCTGAGGAGAAACGATAACCTTATATTTGGAGCTGGAGACAGAGGAAGCCTTGTATTCTTGAACGCACCTATTTAGGGTATGGTTTCCATCAGGCTGAGCTGGTAGAGGGTGGTTTTATTACCATAATTGGTATCAATTCATTAAATTTGCCACTTTAATATTGGTCTACCTTATCAGATACTTGTCATGATTACTATGGGTTTTAAAGTTATAACTTAACTCTATGACTTTTTAAAGAGAAATAAGGTTTTCATGTGATACATAGAAAATATTCATATTTTTGTTATATGAAGAAATCCCAATATACTATGTAAGATAACAATTTTCAACTTTTTGTAGAAGAATGCAAATTTTTAAAGATGGAGCATATGTGTTTGGAAAATATAAGCATTCTATTATACATATTTGTTTTAAATTACAATAAAACTTTATATCACTTTCATCTAAGTAGAAAAATATTTTAGTATTGCCAAACACAATGCATATATGGGGTGAAAATAGTTTTAGGGCTTTGTAAGTGTCCTCTTTAAGATTTATAAATGGAAGACCTATTTTTCTATTGGTGATTTATCACTAAAGAATTGTGTCAGCTATTTAAAAGTTATTCTTCAACATAATAAATGTTGTCACCTTATGTACCACAATTGCATACAAATGACAACTCTGACCAATAGAGTTAAATTACTTTAATGAAAACTAGGTAAAGCTGCTACTGAATATCAATTGGAAGTATGCCTTTCATATTTTCACTTAGGTAAGGTTTTTGGGTAAATATATTGCAATATATTTACCCAATATATTTAAGACTGTTCATAGTAAAGGCTATGATACAAAGCATACTTAAGAAAAACCAACAAGGTAAATTATTGTTTTAATTTGTTTTATGTTTAGAAAGTACAAAACATTGCTATTATGGATATTATCTTATAGATTGTCATAACAATCTATATAATGTTCAGTTACCAACAAAAAGTGGTAATTGAGATCAAGTAAGAAAATGTAGGGGATATTCTAATGAACATGTAATTTGTGTGTTTTAAATGACTATAAGTACTCTCACAAAATATCCTATTTTTTGTTGTGGCAGTTTTAATTGTACATCTGTAATAAATTTAAACATATAAATTAACCAATCCCTCCAAAAATATAATATCACAATTTAGTAATACATGAGTATAGTGTACGTATAAATTTTGAGCAAACTGAAAAATGCTGACATTTCTAAAATTCTCACCAGAAAGTGAAATTATACGAAAACTTCTGACATTTAAAATTCAACTGAAAAAATACAAAGTATGTATTTTATAAAATCTAAAAGTTTAATATATTTTAGATATATCCATATCTCAACAAGTATTCTTTAAAGTGGTATTTAAGACACTTATAAATCTTCATCTCAATCTTGCAAGAGACAAGCAAACATCGCAAGAAAATATTGACTTTCAAATAAAAAAGAAAATATAAAGCAAATATCTATTTTATTTCATAAGTACTTACAAATCAAAATAATAGCTTTTTAAAATATATTCCTGATATTTTCCAAGCTACCCAAATGACTAAAATCTTACTTTTCTCTAAAACAAGACAAAACTTGGTTTCATGTATGATATAATTCATAATCATCGTGTAATACATTTAGTAAAATAAAATCTCTAAGAATATCACATGGTGGGTTATCAGCAGGGAGGGGTGGGGGGAGAATGGGGGAAAAGGTACAGGGAATAAGAAGTGTAAATGGTAGGTACAAAATAGATAGGGGGAGGTTAAGAATAGTATAGGAAATGGAGAAGCCAAAGAACTTATAAGTGCCAACCCATGGACATGAACTAAGGGGAGGGGATGCCGGAGGGTAGGGGTGAAGGGTGGAGGGGAATAAAGGGAGGAAAATGGGACAACTGTAATAGCATGATCAATAAAATATATTAAAAAAAGAAAAAATCTCCAAGTATTATATAACCAAGAAATTGCTAGTGACAAGACACAACTCAATCGGTTTGGAACACAATGCTTCAGAAGATTCACAGAAGATATACAAAAAATATTAATAGTGTGTCTCTTTTAAAAGAGCATATTTAACAAAAATCCCTTCATTTGATAATTAATAAATGCCAGATTTGTTTAGCTTTACCAAATGGACCTTCACTATTTCTGAATAACAATAATTTCAGTTTCTGGCAACTATACAAAAGTTATTTTAGAAGAATCTTTATTTTTCAATATACTTTCTAAAGTCTCTCTACAAAGTCACAATTATATTGCCAGTCTTTATATTTTGACTATCATAGTATTTTAGAAGTAAAAACCTCCACTAAAATGACATGAGGGAAAGAAAAACATAGTGGGCAAAGCCAGACTCTTCTGGATCTTTATGTCTTATGGCTTCTGGTACCTCATTAAATTTGGAAGCAAGATCATAAACTGAGACTGGTAGGAGTGTTTATGTTCTGATGTCTAAGGAGGAATGACAAATTAGAGAGGTTATCAATAGAACAGCATATTTTTTTCTATGCAGTGTTGAAGACAAGATGCAGTTTATAAGCTTGGGTTTATATTTAAAAATACATTTGACTTTGAGATTTCCTTGAGTGATGCTCAGTAGCCTGAACACTCTTCTGAGAAGGCAGACAGTAAATCTAACCTAGGTTTCAGTTTTCCCCAACCCTAAGTAGAGCATTGATACTGGGAAGTAATTTAAATAACAGACCTTAGAATTTAAGTTGATTTTGAAGGGGAGTATAGGCAGTTGTGGGTGGCAGAGGTAAAGTAAAAGAAAGAATGAACTCAAAACTCTAATGAGGAGAAAGCACAGAAAGTGTGTTAAGTTGAAGGAGGAAAATATTAGTGCTCAGTGAGTAGGTTAGTGGTGCAGTTTAACACAAGAGTAAGAAATAGCACAGAATCAAAGGAGTGAGTGACTGGCGTGGTGGTGAGGTGTATGAGGAAGACAGAATCAAATGGGATTGTGGGGACCTCAGGAGCATTAATCAGAATTATCGGTCTCACAGAGGGTACAAGAAGATGTGTAAGACACCTTGGATAAAGAATTTTTCAAGAGAGTGGAATAGCCAAAGTCTGAAAGTGTCATTGGATATCAGAAAAGAGTTTCAACATCTTGATCCTGAGATAAGTAAGGTGAGGTGGTTTTTTGATCTTGACCTGGAGTACCAGCAGGCACATCGAGGCAGTAAGAGTGCCATGGTTAGCACTGCAGACTAGGGGTCTCGAGTGCCCACAATCCGATCCCAGCATCACCACACACTTTCTGGGTGACAACATGTATATTCTTTGTGACTAACTTAATACAGTGTTTCACTGAGTACTAATCCGAGATACATTAGCTATTAAAATTCCTTAAGGGAGTAAATTATAAGGAAATAACTAAGAGAGATTTGATCCAGGGATACTGGTCTACAGTATAAGTGATATATAGGTTAAAAAAGAAGTGCATTATAGATAATTCCAGTAAGTTCTGCTTCATCAGTTTATGGAACAAATAGAATTTATTCTCACACTTTTTTTAATAGACTACTTGAGTTTCTAATTGCTCCAGATATTTTTGAGAACTGTGAGAGTTTGTTCAATCCAAAGAGGTCAGTTTTAATTCCAAACAACAAGAGGTAGGGGGTAAAAAAAAAAAAAAAAAAAAAAAACATTTAAAATTGATTTACCAGTTTGTTTGTTTGTTTGTTTTAAGCGTTCCAAATTCTCTTATTTGAAAATAAGGACTGCTAGTGTCCAAGAAAGAGATGAGACTGCTGGTATAATGAATGAGCTCAGGCTTTACCTTCAGTTCAGCATTGTTTTATTTCACGTGTGTGTGGTCAAACACGGTTCTGAAAGTTAGACGCTGTGACAGGGTGCCTGGTTTACAAGATGCTCTGTCTCAAGCAAGCTACTTGCATTTTATTCATTTGGCTTTTGTCCTGAGAGCAAATTATCACTTCAGACTCTCCTACCTAATAGAGTAACTTCTTGGGAATATTTGATACGTAGCCGAGAGAAGAGGATAGTTTCTTTTGTTTCAGAAAATCTAGAAGGATGTGATTTAGGAGCTGCCAGGTTTCACTTCTGTTTACTCAAACAGTGCAATTAGTCTTCTAGTTCAAATTCTCAGGTCCTGGTTTTCATGTAGGAACATTGGCTGGAGTCTTGCAATTTAGTTCTTTGTGCTCATGAATGACCTTCTTAACTGAAACAGTTAGATAGGATTTTTATTAGCTCGTTCTAAAAATGTAACACTTTTAAAATAACAGTTAAAGTTTTTCATTTAAACATTAGTTAAATTACTGTATCTGGAAATATATCTTAAAATCTTCACATGAACCTTTTATTTGGCATTATTTATACAAACGTGTTTTCCTACTCCTTCAACATCTCATTACTAGAATTATCACTCTATCACATATTTCCTTTAGCCATAATTTTTCATTGAGATATTTAGATGCATTGTTTCTTTTTTAGTTAGATCTGTATTCAAAGATATTTTAATTCTCAAACCCTACCTCCAGGGGTGGAGGAAGTTTCTCACCCTGCCAATTTAGGCCCAACTCTGTGACTTCCATGGGGGGATTAGGGTGACACAGGCAAAGGAGAACCTTGTGATTTCAAGGTTAGAGTAAAAATAATAACAATGATAAATAAATAAATAGATTGGGAGGAGAATTTTGGAGATGGTAGGTATGTTTATGACATTGTTTTGATGGATCACAAATATATGTTTATCTCCATATGAGTTGTAATATATACAACTCATCAAGTTGTATATATTAACTATGTACAGCTTTTTGTATGTTAATCCATCCTCTATGAAGTGGTTTGAATTTTTTTGACATTTTTCCCAATGAAACTTTTTGCATTTTTAAGTTATTGTATTACAATATAGTTTTTCTTATTCAATGGGCATTTGGCAGTTCCTCACTCACTCTTTAAAAAGGCAGTTCTCAGACTAAAAAATCATTAATTGAAATGGAAGCCTGCCCCCTTGGGGAAGGAAATTACCATAGAAAGAATCTACAATATTTTTTTCTCTGATTATTTCCCAAAGTGATCTGTAGCCATTTACCAGGAACACTATACACTAGAATCCTTACAGGAAGGAGTTCTATGACTGATGTAATAAGTGGTATTATTGTAAGAGAAGTCAAGTTGAAGACCTAGAAACTGCATCCCCTTTAGTTGAGAGAGTCGAATAGAAAATGAAAATCACATCAGATTGGATTGCAAAGATTAATATCATCCTCAAAGTCAAAAGAGCAAAGCATTTTGCAACTCCTGCAAAATGATGGGAAATAAACCCTACAAAATTTTAGTGGCATGCAGTATTAGGGTTTTTTAAAATATCTAACAAGAAAAATGGGGACAGACTCATAGATGGAGAGTAGGGCAACAGCTAGTGGGGGAGGAGGTCAGGGGGTGGATGCTGGTGGGGAGGTTAAGGGGACTAACAGTAATGGAAAAAAAACATACAATAAAGATTTAAAAATAGAAGAAAATAATAAAATAATGGTTTGGAGACATCACCTCCAGCATATAGGATGCTATTTCGTGTTGCAATCCTTAGCATATAAGCAGAGGCAACAGCGCATGATGGCAGGTCACTTTGTATTTCTCAGACAGTCTATAGTGCAATAGAGACTATTGTTCTAATCCAGTGATTCAGGAGGTGGCCACATTTGAGGGGCATTCAGAGAAAAGAAGTGCTCTGCAGCAGGATCAGGCTTTGGTATAAGCGGCAGTGCATTCAGCAGTCTGACGGAGCAGACTCCACAGTGCGAGAGTTCTCTGTGATAGATTAAGAATGGCATATGGTGTCTCTGGCAAGCTCCAAAGTGAGAGACATTAGGCAGATCCCTAGGGTTCTGGGAAAAGATCATCTGCAGCATGTAACATTTGTCCATTCAGAAATGAATGCCTGATAGGTTTTTGAGCCTAATGTTGATCATATCTAGAAACTACGTGACCAGAGTCTTCCATCATAAGCTGGATGGGCCACCAGAGCATTGATTTGGGTGATTCCAAATACAGTTTGTTTATACTTAGGAGCAGGCTCAGTCTAGTGTAGAAGACATACATGCACACACACACACACACACACACACAATCCACAATGAGAGAGGATGTACTTCAAATATCTAGAGAAGTTGTTACAGGTTGGATTGTGTTCCGTAAAATTTCATGTTGCTGTCCTAACCCCCAGTACCTCAGAATGTCACCTTGTTTTTGGAAATAGAGTTGTTGTCTATGTGTTTAGGTAAGATGAAATCGTATCAAAATAGAGTGGGCCTCTAATAGGATATGAGAGGTGTCGTTATAAAAAAGGGAAAATTTGGACACAGATATATAAATAGGGAGAAAGCCTGGTGTAAATGAAATCAGAGATCTGCAAACCAAGGTATGTCATAGATTTCCAGACTCACCAGAAGCTATAGGAGAAGCATGACACAGAAGAACCAGCCCTATCAACACTAAGGTGTTTATCTTGTATTTCTAGCCTCCAGAACTGTGAGACGATACATACGTATCTTTTAAGTCACTCAGTGTATGGTACTTTGTTATGGCAGCCATACCAAAGAAGTAGAGATGACTTTACTAAACGTTCTACCTCAACTCACATATATGGCCCTGTGCATGTCTGTGTGGAAGGCCCCTATGACCAGTGCATAGAGAAAGAAAAAAAAAATTGGATAGATTACTCTGATATATTGATTGGATCTGTACTATAGCTGAAATTATTACAATCTGTGAATACTGAAAAGATAGACTACCATTGGTAAGTACTCTTGACCTAGAGAGACAATTAGGCCTGGGTAAGAACACCTGAAATTTCAGGCAGTGTTGAGTGGCCTGGCAGGAAGTTTTGGTGCCTGGAATGGGCAAAATTGGTAGATCATAGAGAAGGTGGTCCAGAGATGATTTATGTGGGTGGCCCTAATATATTAGACAAAATAAATTCAGGCCATTGGGTCTCACATCAAAGCGTATTAGAAAGTATCCATTACAGAAGCTGGCAAATTCTGTGTTCCAGGCATGCCAGCCAACCTTCGTATTTGGCTTTCACTTCTGTTGTTTTTCCTCTATGTGTTATCTTTCCTTGGGGATCAGTTATGGGCTTACTTTTCTTTCTGTTAGGTACTTATTCCCCAGGTGATGGAATTCATTCCACTGCCTAAATACTAAAAAGTCCCCCATATTTTATCTTATGTGAAATCTCACTATGAGGTCAAGACTGTCAGCTAAAAATCTCTTGGCCTTTCAAATGCAAACATTCAAATGGATCTTAGCACCAACACAATGTGTTGTCAGTTTGTATGTTCTGTCCACCAGAAACAGCTACAGCCAGTTGTTTCACCTCTAAGTTTTTTAAGTTATAGACTGGAACTCTTTCTTTGCAATTTCCTCTTCCCTACTGTTTCAGATCAGTCTTTCACCTAGTTTCATTCTTTCTGGTTTCTGTGTGTCTTTTGAACATTCTTTCCTGCTGCTTTATTTCATTGATGTGCAGCAATCTATCGCAGAATTCACTGTTTAACCCTCTAATAACCTTTAGCATTTCTACCATGGTGATTTTATAAATTAGGTATTTAATTGCATATCTCTCTTCATAAAAAAAGGTCTATTGAATTGCCAAAGTCCTCAGGGAAAGCTCAAAGCTTTTTAGTGGGACAGGAGAGACAATCAGAGACACAGCAATGTATTTACCTCATCGGCTTCGTCACTAGCCAATACTCCTTTTGCTTTGAGTCAACTTTCATGGAATCATTTCCATTTTTGTTAATGTGCTATTATTTACCTTCCTCAGTGGTCATTTTTTCTCTTTTTACCTGTTGCCTGGAATACCTTTACTCACTTCATCTTCCTGGTTTATTCACACCGTGGAGAGCATCTTAAAACCACGCAAAGTGGGTTCAGCTGCCCATGCCAGCGAAAACCAAACACAAGAGAGATGCTGGTGCAAAAGGAAAGAGGTTTATTTAGGTGCTGACCTGGGAGAATGGCAGACTTCTGTTTCAGAGACTCTCGTTTTCCTGTTCAAGCCCATGGTTTTTATAGGGATAGGAAGGGGCGGGCTTTCTCACTCTATCCAATCATCCTGCTATTTTTTGGAGTGCTCGGGCCCTATCTACTCATTTTCTAGCCTTTGGTTCACTAAGTGTAAGAACCTCCCCCTGAGCCACCCCAGCTAGTTGTGGAGATTCCCCGGTGCTACTGTAACAATCTTAGGCATCCAAGTGTCCAGGAAGATGTTCCTATGAGCGCTATATACTGCTTCTCTGTGTTTAATAACTGTTGGTGTACATGTTTCTCACAGTCCTTGTTTTTCTACCTTTAACTTATTGGCTTACTGATCTGCCTATTCTTATAAACTGTAAATCTCTGGGGGATTGCACAGTTCCAGGCTCAATACGGACTTTTATTATAGACACTCAGCGCAACTCTCTTTCCTGGTGTAGTTTTCTATGGTTCCATCAAATAGCTATAACTTGTCTTTTAAATTATTGTTATTTTTATCTGGATTATTAATTAAGTCTCCTTTTTCATAAATATGTTATGTTTTAAAGTGATGCCTATTCTTTTTCTATGTATTATTATGTGTTGAGTAATAAGTTCCCAGTAAATGTGTTAAATTATCTGAGAATTCAGAAGGAAATAAAAAACATGATGTCTTTCTTCCATCTTATATGTATAATCCAAAATTGGGTAAGTAACTATTCATGCGAAAATAATAATGAGATCATTGATAGGCAATTTCCAAATTAATGGTAATAAATTCCTAAGGAACACAGAAAGGAATCATTGCAGTAAGCCCATCAGAACCAAGTTCAAATCCTGCTATTTGCTAGATACATTTAGGAGACATTATATAACCTCTTTCAATATTGATTTTCTTATTTGTGAAGTGGATATAATTATTATGACCTCCTCAATGGTTTTATGAAGAGTAAATAAGATATTGCATATAAACTTCTCAGCCAATTTTGGTACATAATAAAAATTGAGTAACAGCTAAGTGTTACTCTTGTAAAAGTTGGAAGGAAATTGAGGCAGACTTAAAAATATAGGAATGAATTCTTATGGGTTAGACATGGGAAAGGGAGGAGGAACTGAAGGAAGGGGACTGACTCCTGCAAATAAAAGCCCTCAGGATCTAGTACTAACCAAAGAGACAGTCATTCCAGAAGAAGGTATAACTGGAGAGGAGAGGAAAATAAACTTGGGGAAGTAGAGTATCTCACATTCTAATATACAGGAGAGCTGAACCAGAATGCTTATATTTCGTAAAGTTGGCAGTTAGTTGCCAAAGTCGTTTTCTTGAGTAGGGAAGTAAAATCATAAGGTATAAGGAGGGTGATCCTGACATTATAAAAAATGTTCGTGTATTCCTCAGCATTAAACCATGGAATAATGTAAGACATAAATAATGGGAGCAGACTATTTCTCTAAGCAAGCAGCCACACCATGCCCCCTGACTCATGAGTCCCTCAGTTCTGGGTTGTGACTTGGTGCTGCAGGGCAGACTGGTGCGTTTCCTCCTTAGCTGTGAAATTCTTCACTTATATTGCTTCTCACTTGCACTTAAGGCCCTGTAAATGTTACATCATTACACTATTATGTAACACAATAGCTGTTACCTCTCACTTCTCAATGCTGATCTGTGCAAGCCACCTTCTGTCAAATAAGCCAGGTATCTTGCCAAAAGAGAGTGATTCATCAAAACGACGGAGCTTTTCCATAATAATCATCAACCTCACAATGTATTAAATAAGACCATTAGAAGCCTTTAATTTTTCAGGCTTGGTGCAGCATAACAACCTTAGTTTATGTTTCACTGCTTCTATTTGTAAAGAAATCAATGTTTTTAAAACTAAACTACTCATCACAAATACGTTAGATTCATTATCATCTTCCCTGGATTTCTGTATGGAGGTTATATTGCAAACTCGATTTGCATTTTTATCTGCAAAGAGCACAAGGTTTGAATTGACTAAATGTTTACTTAATTATTCTTACCATTCTCTTCTACACCTATTTACCTCAAGCCCTCCACAAGCAGAAAGCAAGGCTAATTAGTAACTGATATTTTTCAATAGTGCAACCAAATTTCTTTCAATACAAAGAAATTAATTTCATTATACACTGCAGAGAACACTTAGTCATAATAGCAACTATGGGAGTATTTGTTGGGTTTTCAAAATTATATATTTTTAAGTAGGAAGCACCTGGTTGTCTCTACTAGGTATTACTTCTCAAATAGGAAGTGATTAAAACCACTCTTTTTTTTTTACACATTTACTGGAAGATTACTGTACAATTACTGAGCTAGGCATTGCAGATACAAAATGAACATGGTAAGATTTCTCTAAGAAACCTATCATCTATGGGAAAAAAAAAAAAACAAACTCAGAAAAAAAAAATTAAGAAGATATGGTGATAGATTTGTACAGAGTACCATGGACTCACAGGAAAGGGCAAACTGATTCAGTCTAAACTGGTCAGGGAGAGATTCCTCCAGGGGATGACACAGGAGCCCGAGAGAGTGCAGCAAATCAGCTAGCAGGTTGAAGGGAGGATGGGGAAAAAGGTTTCCCCAACAGGGAAGAAATCACTAGCGAAGGTGGCAATGTGAGAAACATATTCAAAGTTCTACTGCTGAGTGCATTTCATATTCATGGAATATATTCTAGTCCCATAATAATTTTTCAAACAACCTTTAGCAAAGGAGAAGTAAAAACTGCTCATAACTTCATATAAGAGGCATTTATATGTTAAGTAAAACAAGCAAGAAGAAAAAAACCCACCTTATTTTGCCTTTGAACCAATGGCATACATAGACTTCGTTCTGTTTTAAATAACTTTCAGTGATCCCTGAAGGTCAAATGACTTCCACTGCCCAGCTTACTTTGTATGTCCTGCATGTCTGTGGGCTCAGAGGACTTTGAAAACTCAGTGAACAGTGCAGAACTGTGCTTATCCTGAAGATAGTAATCTTAGAGAACAGAGGAAAATAAACTTGGGCATTCGCAGGCATTACCGATCTGGACAGGCATGAAAAAATGAACTAAAATGAGTAGATTTGAGCTACTCGACAATTGGCAACCCAAATAGTTTCCTACAGCACATATCTATGTCAATGAACTGTAATGGTTTTGCCCTTTTGGTAATATATTATTTGTTTTCTATTTTTAATAGTTAAGGAATGGACTATTAAATTTTTTAAAAAATCATTTAAAGGTCCCGAGGAATATAGAAGCTCTCCTCCAGCCAAAGGCCACTAAGAACCCTCTCGGACTGATAATTAATTAGGTCTCCAGACTTCAGCAGCAGGAGCAGTAAGAGCAGGTTTTGCTAAGAAGGAGTTGTAAGGGGCTTTTTAAGGACTTTGGGTTGGGCTGGGAGACTTTAATCATCTATCAGGGAAACCAAGGATGCTTCTGGATTGAGTGCTGGAGAGAGTAAAAGCAATTCAGTTTTGGGGTATCTTGTTACTTGTTATCTAAAAGACAAAAGAAAATGTTGCTAGTGTTGTCAGTGTAAAAGAAGTAGTCAGAAGAGGAAAATTGGTTAGTTATTGTTTTGAATTTGAAGTGCCATTGTATCTTACTTCAGAAATCATCACAGTGTTCACAGAGAGTCCTTATATGATGATTGTGTGTATCCTATGAGTATTGTTTGTAGTGACTAGCTGCTCGCTGCTGGTGCCCAAGCCTGAGTCCTATTTTTAAGGCTTTACATTTTTTTTTCAATTACAGTATATATTCAATATTATTTTGTTTTAACTTCAGGTATACAGCATAGTAGTTAGACAATCATATATTTCACAGTGTTCCCCTGATATTTCCAGTATTCACCTGGCACCATTCTGAGCTATCACACCACTATTGACTACGGTTCCTATGCCGTATTTTATATCCATTAACAAAGCCCCTTTTGTTAAAAAATTCAAAATAAACACCCGCAACAGCATGCCTATCATTCATATGTTTTTTAGTCTTTTAAATTATGTGGTTTTTTTTTTATCTTTTGTTAGTTAAATAGCTTGCATAAAGAAAAGCAATTCAGTCATTTGAGTTAATTTAACATCTTGGAGACATTCATATCTTAATCATGAATTTCTGTGTATGATCCTAAAGTTGCCTTGACACCCATTTGGTATGAATCACCAACACAGCCTTAAATCAGTTTTTTATAAGTTCTCTACGAAGCATGAATATTTCCCTAACGGAGTCAGTGGGTTCAGGGTGATCAGTGATGGATAGGGAGACGAGAGGAAAGTGACAATGAGGACGTTAACAGATCTCCAGGGACTTCAATTTAGTCTGTGAAGTGTATTGTGGATGTCAATGATTGACAAGGGTATTTCTCAATTGCTTCGTTCACTTAAAAATTGATTTGTTGATAGTATTATGATACATCAGTCCATGAATAACACTTGGGTATGTTTATTTTAAACTGAGAAGTATACTGACATTAAAACATACACATATTACTACTTTTAATTATACATAATTAACCTAGAATGATTTTATTTCTCTTTCAGCATATTCACTTTTTAATCTTTAATTGGGTAAGCAAACTGGCTTTCACAATAAATGAGAGTTAATTAAAACATAAAAGATGTCAAATAAATGGAACTACCCTCATAATATATATTTTTAATAAAGTGAACCTGTAAATCATTGCTTTATCTTGGATATAGAAGCCTAATAGTTTTATTTTTCCTAACATCTTAATAGTTTTAGTAATTGGAATTTGAAAGCTAAATATAGGAAAAGCAAAATTAAAGAGAATATTAAGAAGAGATAAACATGAACATAAAAATACACATTATATGTAAGAAATAGTTAAAGGCACTATTTTTAAACTCAGAAATGATCATAAATGATTATTATAGAAATGCTTACTATTTACTTAGCAAAAATAAGGAAATTTTAAAAAAACTCCCAAAGAAATAACATTAATTTTCCATCATTTTATAAAATGTTTTCTTTCATTACATTTGTAAGTTTTAAATCTAGTCTTATGATATTTTCATATATATATATATATATATATATCATATGTGTGTGCATAAATGATGTGTTGTATTTGTTATATAAATTCTGTCATGTAAATAATTTAATGTACAATACTGTGATATAAATTTCTATATGTATACAAATAGATAACTTTAAAGATGCCTTAGCTTTACAATAAAACAAAAATTATCAGCACTTTAAAATAAAACAGTATAAGTATATATCATTAAATATGACATTTTAATGAACTGAAAAAAGTTCTCTTGAAAACTGTACAAACTTTACTTATGATAAACATATTTATATAGATATAGTTTAAATATTCAACCATGCATGCCTCAATCATTTATATTAATTAACAACTTTAAACAAAGTGACCAAATTAATTTCCTCCAGACACAGAGTAAATAAGACAACAGAGAACCATCTAGATGCTATTATCTAAAATCACAAGGCAAATTCCTGGTTAACAAAAGCAAACACATACAAAACAACATCCAAGGACTTTGAACATGCTCTAATTCCAACAATTCAGCAGTTTTGAATATAGGTGATGCGGTTTTAGAGTCGTCTTTGGTGTTACCTCGTTATTCAGAGAAGATGGGGGAAAATATGAGAGATTGTTTTATTAAGGAGATCTGAAAGTGATGCCCATTCACTCTGCTAACATTGAATTGGAGAAAAATTAGCCATGTGGCAAACCTAATTGTAAAGGAATATGAGAAAAATAATCTAGTTTTGTCTTCAGTAAATAGAAGAACATTTATCTGTTGACAGCAAGCAGTCTTTCAATTCAGAAAGTCTCTGAAAAAATTTCAGTCACACAAACATAAGTGTATGATGTTATATATTGTATTACAATAATAAATCATTATGTCATTTATAGTTATAATATAGAACATTTAAAAATAACTTGCTGCTATGATTTATATAATCTCATTTTTAAAATATTCAGTATTTATATTTTGTAAAGGTGGAAAAGAAACAAATAAGTGAACTGTTAGTAATCTCTGTATGTTTTTATATTTCTTAAATGCTTCTGTGTTTCTAAATAGTTCTACAGTGATTGCATATAATTTTTATAATCAAAATAAAAGTGCAAAGTTGTTTATAATAGTTATATAAGCATGCCATTTGAACTGCTTTAAATGTAAATAGGTAGCAAATTATTTTTACAATGAAAAAATATATTTTCTACATTCTCACTTGTTGGTAAAACGGAACATATTTTCCTCCCACATGTGAGAAAAAAATCACCTTGGGAAAGAGGCAAAACACGCGACACTTTAGTGCAAACCGAGACTTTTTCAGAATCATGTTACGTTTCAAAAACAGAAGTTTATAATAAAAACTGTTTGGTAACATTAATCATAGCACTTGGTACAGTATTACCCATAATGTGTAAACATTTATTTAAAACTCTTGTAGGATTATAAAGATACTTTCAAACAGAATGTTTATTGAATTCCATATTAAAATATGAAACCATTTTAAATCTTTTAATTGTCAATTTTTGAGATTTTAATGATGTTCATATGTCAATAGTTATATTAAAATTAAATATCAAGTAAAATATATCCATCTTGATAATAAATAATGGAAAAATCTTAAGGTTGTGAAATTTTAATTTTACTCTTTTTTTTTTTTCTTTGCCTGTGGCCTACATACCTCTCACACTGTTCTATGGCATTAAAATTTTCTAAACTGAGGCAAAACTCCAAAGTTCAGTTTTATTCTTTTAGATTTTGTACCAGAATTTCTTAAATAGCTGATGTAAATGATTTCATTTCCTCTTCAAATCTTGAGAAACATTTAAAGTCAAAAGAGAAAAAGCACTGATTAAATGGGCATTTCTATGGGTATGTATGTTATAAGTTTGTTAGAAAGTACCTGGCAATATAATATGAAAATGGAGACATTTATTGAAGAAGATACAAGATACAAGAAACATTGTACACAGGGCAATGACACCTCAATCCCCTTCAATTTAGGCATCTTGGGACCTCACACAGTTCTTCCAATCTCCATCTACTGCCCTGTCATACTTTCCTGAAACCCTTCAAGGGCCTGAAATCTCTTCCCTTTCAAAGATGATTTTAGTTTTGGGAGAATCCTGAAGTCACAGGGCACCAAATCTGGG
>PVJI01023710.1:0-23107 GCA_004026765.1 Micronycteris hirsuta
TTTTTTTTTTTTTAAAGATTTTATTTATTTATTTTTAGAGAGAGGAGAAGGAAGGGAGAAAGAGCAATGTATGGTTGCCTCTCACATGGCCCTCACTGGGGACCTGGCCTGCAACCTAGGCATGTGCCCCAACTGGGAATCGAACCGGGACCGCCTGGTTCCCAGCCCGCGCTCAATCCACTGAGCTACACCAGCCGGGAAAATAAATAAAATCTTAATAAAATAAAAACCTAGAAATACTAAGATTCCTGAGGATCAGCAAAGTATAGGATAATTTGTCTGCCTACATAAATGGTGAATAAATATTTTCTTCCTTAAAAAAAAAAAAAAAGATTTTATTTATTTATTTTTAGAGAAAAGGAAGGAAGAGAGAGTGAGGGAGAGAAACATCAATGCATGCTTGCCTCTCAAGTGCTTCCTACTGGGGACCTGGCCCACAACCCAGGCATGTGCCCTGACTGGGAATGAATTGGGGACCCTTAGCTTCACAGGAGGGCACTCAATCCACAGAACCACACCAGCCAGGGCAGAATAAATATTTTCTACAGAACGAGCCTTGCTAATACCACTAACAATGCTACACAGAAATACATCGTGTGACATCAGTTGTCACTTACCACAAGCATAGTGTATACCCCTTGTAAATTTTTATACAATGAGCGGAATAAGCACCGAACAATGGCCAATGGGAAACATTAGCAGCCCCTGCTGCATGGTTGTGGGAGAATAAACTGTCCCAACCTGTAAATATGAAGACTCTTTCAGGCCTTAAAAATACCCTCCTCAAGGTTCTCTGCAAGGATACGCCCATAATGAAAACAAAAAGCCCCTGGCAGGCGTGTCTCTGTGGATTGAGCGCTGGCCTGTGAAACAAAGGTCTCCTGTTCGATCTCCAGTGAGGACACAAGTTTGGGTTGTGGGCCAGGTCCCAGCTGGGGCGTGCAAGAAGCAACCCATTGATGTTTGTAGCCCACTACAATGTTTCTCTCCCTTTATTTCTCCTCTCACTAATAAATAAAATCTTTACACAGTTGCTTCGCCATCCATAATTTAAAAAAAAAAAAAGAAAGAAAGAAGGAAAAGAGAAGAAAATTCATTCGAAATGCAGGACAAATATTATTGCCCACTCCTGGCCGATGGCTCAGTTCAAGGAGCTTTGTGCCATACACCAAAAGGTAGCGGGTTTGACCCAGGGTGGGGTTGTGTGCTGAAGGCAACAGATGGGTGTTTTCTCTCTCACACCTATATTTCTTTCTCTCTTTTACTTTATCCCTAAAACTCAAAGAATATTTTCCTATCCTTTAGTAAACATCAAATAAAAAGATTCATGCCTAGATATATATGTGTGTGTGTATAAAAATTAAAAAATATGTATGTGTATAATTTACTGCTTTAAGAGACAGAGAGAGAAAGAGATACTGTTCCACTTCATTGATTGCTTCTTGTTTGTGCTGTGATCGGGGATCAAACCCACACCCTTGGCATATCAAGATGGTTCTGTAACTAATGGAGCTACATATGTATATATTTTTTGGTAATGTGTATCCTTCATAGAAGGGAATTTAGAGAAAAATACCACAAATAACCACCCACTAAAACATCATAAAACATCACAATGACAGCCAGGGACATTCACGGGTCCCCCACCAGAGGTGTCCTCCTCCCATCCTCCTCTAGTCCCCTGGGCATTTAGTGCCCCCTGCCTACTTCTGAAGTTCCCTCTTCTGCATGTCCTATGAGGGACCTCTGTAACACTCATCCAATGTGTTTAAGCTGCAACTTCTCAGGTGCCCACTGGTGTCTCCTGAGCTTTCAGGCTAGGATAGCTCACTCCTGAGCCATCCCACCCCAGCAGTTGATAAACGTCAGTGTCAGGACAGTACTCTCCCAACTCAGGGTGGACACAGCCCTAGGAGATGGGGAGAGGGGTCTGGGGCCTGAAGGGGAGTAAGCCAGCCATGGGTCATCCCTGCCACAAAGCCTGACCCTAAGGAAGGAGGAGCCAGAGGGTGACGTGACTCACCAGGGTCCTCTTGGGCTGCAGCTGGGTGGCCATCCTTCCGATGCCCATGGTGACCCAGGAACGGGCATGCTGTACACAGAGAAAGAAAGAAAAAGGCACAGTGAGAGATCAAGTGGAGGGGTGACCCCAATGCAAACATGATACACCCACCCACTATAAGACCAGCAAATAAGGACAGGCACACAGGTTAATAGTGAATGCATGCAGGGGGCCTATGGCATCCTACATCCTAGACTAATGCCCCTGATGTAATCCTCCTGACATCCAGCAAAGTGGGGGCTCTTTCTAGGCACTCTATTGCACAGATGAGGAAACTGAGGTCTAGAAAGATAAGCCATGTGCCCAAGAAGGTAAGGGTGGGATTCAGGTTGGGCCGAGTACATCAGGGTCCATGTGCTTGGTGCACACATCACACCCACACACTGTCACTCCTCCGAAACACACATGCTTGTGCACACAACCAGTCCAATAGTCTGGAGGGAGGAACAGGACCCTCTGCCCCCTCCCCCCAGCTCTGACTTACTTAGGAGGCAGAGTGGGCCCAGGTTAGCTGACCAGTAGACACTCTTGAAAATATTATAATTTCTTTTGGTATTATAAGAGAAAACTCAAATCTAATCCAGACTGCACTATTTTTGTCCTTATAGCAATATAATCACTATTCCAATTTTACTTTATTTAAAAGGAGGCCATGAAGGTACAGTAGCCCTGGCAATAGCTTGTGCATGGGGTTTGTGACCACTGAACCCAGAGTGGCCCTAGATCTGTGGCTGCAGAGCCAGGGGTGGCAGCTGCTCCTGCTCCTGCTCCTCCTCTTCCATGCAACCTTTCTGACATTTCCTTCCCTCCATTGTTTCTAAGGGGAAACAAGAATTTCCCAGTGTGGGGTGGTTAGTGTAAGGGCTCTAGTACCTGTGGAGTAGGGTGTGGAGTTGGGTGATTCACTTAAAGTCTCTGAACCTCAGTTTCCCCATTGCAAAATGGGAATGTGAGGGTCCCTAACTCTGAGTCACAGGAAGGCCTGTATAACGCCCAGAACGATAACCTGAGCACCCAACACACACTCCCTGAACAAATCCACCCCGGCCAGCATTGGATAGGGTCTCTGACCCTCTTTCTTGACCTCACACCTGGCTACCACACATGTCCTGCCCTCCCAGGGCCACGGGAAGCTCTGAGGGGAGGAAGGAGATGGCTCTGGCTACCGCAGGGCGGCAGCTCTGCTAGGCCCGCCTGTCCACGAGGGCCGTCTTCTCCAGCCTTCAGGTAGGGCACCCCTGACGTACGCGCACACACACACGTCAGCCATGCCCAGATGCACACAGACAGGGAAAGGCTCGGACAGAAAAGGCGCACCCCACACGTGCGCACACACACCAGAAACACAGGCAGGCCCTGAGGAAGAGACCAGACACAGGAGCACACCTGACGGTGCCCTCACAGGGAGACACCGCGGACGGAAATAAAGGCTCACACACACACAGACGTGGACACTGAGGGCCCCGGAGAGACCAAGACAGGCAGACGACACACACACACAAAGGCGAACAACTGTAGCCTCCCGGACACAACGCGGTGTTACACGAGACACAAAGAGACCGCCAGGGAGTCTCACTCCAACACACACACACACACACACACACACACACACACACACAGCCACACGCATCAGTTTCAACCCCACGACCACGCCCAGATCCCCACCAGTGTCCTCACGCCTCCGTCTGGTCCCCACAAAGACCACACAGCTGCCTCACGAATTTGATCGCCATCAGTAATGACCAACCGGTAGCATGGCGCCTGCGTAGATCGGCCTACTACACTTCCCAGAACCCTGCGCGCCGCCCTCGGGTCCTCACCTGGCTCACCTCAGAATAAGCGCAGCTGAGGAAACCGAGCCTGAGGGGCGGTCCAAAGGGTCCTTGTCCCAGAAGCCCCTGCGGCACAAGGGCAAGAAGGTGAGGTTCGTGCAGGGATCTGGGGCGTCGCAGCGAAGAAAGCGCAATGGATCAGGGAGCAGAAGGAAAACTGTGGAGCAGGACGGGGCCAGGGAGGAGCAGAGTGTGGAGGGGGTGGGTAGGAGGAAAGCGAGACAGGGGTGCGTTGCGATACGGGTACGCTGGAGGAACAGGGAGCTCAGGGAGCTGGAGACGTGAGAGGGAAATTGAGGAATGTAGGGGCGTGGGTGGAGGCAGTAAAAGACGCTGTAACCCGTCTACCAGCGTCCAGCGAGGGGTGTTGATAGTCGTGCTGATTTGCTGAAAATATGTAGCCCTGTCTGGTGTGGCTCAGTGCATACACTGCTGCCCTCGAACACAAGGGTCACTGGTTGGATTCCCAGTCAGGGCACATCCCCAGGTTGTGGGCTAGCTTCCCGGTGGGAAGCGCGTGAAAGGCAACCATACATATATGTTTCTCTCTCTCTTCCTCCCTTCCCCTCTTTCTAAACTAGGTTCGGGCATGGGGACGCCCAACAAACTTGTCCCATTCATTAAGGATTCGTTGTTTTTTTCCTTGTAGGTGCCTGACCAGTGATTGAACCTGCAACCTTGGCATATATGAGCAATGCTTCAGTAACTGAGCCACCAGCAGGGCCCCAGTTTCAGGCCAGGTGGGTAAGTGCCCTGTGCTCTGTCTGTCCCACTGGAGCACTTCAGTAAATTAACAACTGTACAGAAGTGGGAGACAGTCTAAGTATTGATCACCACCAGCTCCTACCCTCTGGGTGATGGCCACAAGGGCGCTAGGCCACAGGGCCCAGTCAGCAGCCATTTACTGATATTCACAGAATCATCTCAAATAACAACCTGCACAAAATAGTTACTACTTTCCCATTTATTAATAAATGCTTTATGTATTGTTTTATTGTTAACAGAGCACCATTTTTCTATCATTTATTTATTATTGATAGTAGGTCGCTATCAACAAACATGACCTAGGCTGTGGGTGAGGCATAGATTAGGTAATGCCCCCACCTGACTGAAGGCACTTTATTTTCACAGGAATTCTGGTTGCACGGGATGGGTCAGGACACTGTCATGTGAGAGAGGATTTTTTTCCTGTAACTTAAATGGCCCTGCAGGGAGGGAGCCAAAAGGCTGGGTTTCAGCAGAACAGGCACTTTCCCCATCTCTACTACTGAAGGTTTGGGCCCTGCCACCTGTCTGACCTTTCCCAAGCCAGAATGCCCGGCGGGGAGGGGCAGGTGACCTCATACCTTGGGCAGGCTTGCTGGGTTCCTGTGGGGTATTTGGATCCCCTCCCCCTAAGCATTGACACTCCTTTTGACAGGACAACTTGTCCATGTACCTACTTTACCTTATGATGGTTTAAAATGACATTGGTCTCCCTTAATGTAAAGTCCTATTTTAAAAAAATTAACAGACCCTTAGGAGAAACTATGTCTTCTGATGCAACTATTGCTGGTTCTGATGCCAAAAAAAATTTTTCTTCCCCTCATACAATATTTGGCACCTTCTACTGTTGCAGGGAAACTGGGGACTGGGTGTGGGGTAAATGAGGATACCCACAAATGTGACACATGACCTCTGGACAGGATCCAGGCATGCATCACAAAGTGACAATGCCCCCGTGGAGCCCACCTCCACATCTTCTTTTCTCCTTCCTCTCCCATTTTACTATATAGGAGATGAAGACCAGAGACACAGTGCCATTGTTCATGCTCCCAGATACTATACCTGTAGGGGGGCTTGCTTTGCACCAGGTCCTGCAGCTGCTGGGGAAGCAAATGGTAAGAATGCCGTGGCCTGTCCTCACTGCCCATATTCCTAAGACAGGTCTGATCAGGTCTGATCTCTTGCATCCTACCCACGGGTTCTAATATCAAGTCTGGCCCTGGCCTGTGGACCCAGGACCTACCAGTCGCACTTGGATTTTAAGATCCCCCAATTCCCTGCTATGTGTCACACGAGGTAGAAATTCCTGCTGAAGGTTCTCCTGCACTTGCCACACTTGTACAGCTTGTCTCCCACACGATTCTCCTGTGGACAGGGAGCAAAAGGTTCCTGATGAAGTCTTTTCCACACTGGCTGCACTTACAAAGCTTCTTCACAGGGTGGCTGGTCAGGATATTCTGTAGGGATGCGTGTGTCACAAAGTCCTTCTTTCAGAAGCACTGGCAGGGCTACCACCTGTTGTCTGGTGCCTGTGCTGCCTGAAAGTTCTTGCTAACTGCCTTGTCGCACACTACTCACGTGCATGTCTTCTCCTTGGTATGCGTCCTTTGATGCACAATGAGGTTTGATTTTTGGCTGAAGGCCTTGCTGCAGACACTGCACGTGTACGGCTTCTCCCCACTGTGTGTCCTCTGATGCACATAGAGGCTCCATTTCTGGCTGAAGGCCTTGCTGCAGTCCCCACAGGAGTACGGCTTCTCCCCAGTGTGAGTCATCTCATGAAGGATGAGGTACCTTCTCCGGCTGAAGGCCTTGCCACAGTCCCTGCACGTGTAAGGCTTTTCTCCGGTGTGTGTCCTCTGATGCACCATGAGGCTGCCATTCGCAGTGAAGGCCTTGCCACAGTCCCCGCACACATATGGCTTCTTCCCAGTGTGCGTCCCCTCATGCAGGATGAGATACCCTTTCCTGCTGAAGGCCTTGCCACAATCTCCACACATGTATGGCTTCTCTCCGGTGTGTGTCCTTTGATGGGCATACTGAGTTGATTTCCTGCTGAAGACTTTGCCGCAGTCCCCGCACACATATGGCTTCTCTCCCGTGTGTAACCTCTGATGCTCAATGAGGTGCCTATTCTCTCTGAAGGCCTTACCACAGACCCTACACGCATAAGGCTTCTCCCCAGTGTGTGTCCTTTGATGCACACATAGGATTGATTTCTGTGTGAAGGCCTTACCACAGTCCCCACATGAGTATGGCTTCTCCCCGGTATGCATCCGCTGATGCAAATTGAGGCTTGATTTCTTACTGAACGCCTTGCCACAGTCCCTGCACACATATGGCTTCTCCCCAGTATGTGTCCTCTCATGCTGGACAAGGTACTTTTTCTTCCTGAAGGCCTTGCCACAATCCCCGCATGAGTACTGTATCTCCCCTGAGTGCATCCTCAGATGCTTGATGAAGTGACTATTCCATCTGAACACCTTGCCGCACTCCCTGCACACATATGGCTTCTCCCTGGTGTGTGTCCTCTGGTGTAGGATAAGGTTATCCTCCTGGCTAAAGGACTTGCTGCACGCCCCACACATATATGGCTTCTCCCCAGTGTGGATCTGTTGGTGCTTCCACAGGGATGAACGATAGCTGAAACCCTTGTCGCAGTGTCTGCACTTGTACGTTGTCTTCTCTGCACAAAGTTGGAAGGGAGGACTGAGGCTGGAAGTACCTGAGTTCTTCCCACACACGGTGAAACCATGCATCCCCACTCCTCTGGGTGGGGCCGGCATAGGGCTCTGGTGGACAAATGCATTAAATTCACAGGATTCAGGGACTAACACTTGGGACATGTCCAAATGCTCCAGAAAGGTCCCCGTGCTCCTGTGTCGCTGCCCCACCCTGTCCCCCTGTATCCCTGCTTTTTCACAGGCATAACCCTCGGCTCCATTCCTCATGAGTTCTTCCACCACCACCGCAATGGATGTTCTGTCTTTCCAAGAGTCCTTCTCTGGGTTTGGTTCATTCATGTCTCCTTCAGTCTCCAAGTCTGAGGTGAGGGGGAAGAGATGATGACACACATGCAGTTAACCACACTGGGAGGGAGGATATTCCCAAGATACCACAACACACAGCCTGAGAGTAGGGGACAGCCTGTCCTGGGCACAGAGGGAGAAGAGAAGCTGTGATGTGAGACAGTGAGTCGTAGGGAGGTGAGCACAGATTGAGAAAGGCCTGATTGGGAGTGGGTGCAAAGGCAGCCAGCACAGTTCAGAGCTGGGAGGAAACACTGAAGAGACAGAGGAAGAAAACAGGCTTGGAGGAGCGCATCAAATGATCCCACACACCCAGGGAGGGTGCACTGCACCTGGCTCCTTTCTTCCAGGCCTCGTCCTGCACGTCAACAGAGAGCTGTGCTTCTCAAAATATTGCCTGTTATTACTAAAGATAAAGTAAGAGCTGATTCTCCTGTGCCTGTACTGGTTGTCCTCTGCCATCCCACGTGTCACTGAAGCTCCCAAATTCCTACACTGCCCAGGAGTTGCCTGCCCCTTGGGCTGGCTACTCACACCTCCCATTAGCACACTAATTCCTCCCTGGTGACCACACGCGCCTCAAGCATGTTGTGCCTTGTCCCATGGGATCCTCTATTTCTGTTTAAAGCCGAGGGGCTCCCCTAAGTCCAGGCTTTGCATATGCCCTTTAAGGTTCACCCAAACACTTAAAAACTGTGAGGTCTTACACAAAAAAATCACATATAAAAAGGGAAGACCCTGCCACATGTAGCACTCCTTCCTAGGTGGTAACAAGGAATGCAGGACTGGTAAGCAGCTGTCTCCCTACCCCATGAAAGACCTCACTGGACACATAAATCCAGCGATTGAGACCCTTCCCTTGAGTCTAGAACTGGAACCAATCCTAATGTTCATATTCAAGTGAAAGGATAAACACCTGGTGATGTATCCCGGAAGTAGAATATTATGCAGCAATAAAAAGAAGTCAGAAGCCCTGGCTGGTGTAGCTCAGTGGATTGAGCGCGGGCTGGGAACCAAAGGATCCCGGTTCGATTCCCAGTCAGGGCACATGCCTGGGTTGCAGGCCAGGTCCCCAGTGAGGGCCATGTGAGGAGCAACCATACATTGCTGTTTCTCTCCCTCTCTGTCTCCCTCCCTTCCCCTCTCTCTAAAAATAAATAAATAAAATCTTAAAAAAAAAAAAAAAAGTCAGCTACTGCACTGGACCCTAGCTCAGCCGGTTAGAGAGCTGTCCAGTGCACCGAAGACTGTGGATTGGATCCAAGTTCAGGGTTTGTGCTAAACACAACTGATTGATGTTTCTAACACATTCTCATCTCTCTCTGAACACAAAAGAAACAAGGAAAAAATGAAGGGAATGATTTAAATATATGGAAGACATGAGTGAGCCTCAAAGAAATGATGAGAAGCATAAGAAATTAAGATAAAGAAATAAACAATATGCACCATATGTTTCCATATATAAAATTCTAAAATAGGCCCTGGCTAGTGTAGCTCAGTGGATTGAGTGTAGGCTTGCAAATGAAAGGGTCGCAGGTTCAATTCCCAGTCAGGGCACATGCCTGGGTTGTGGGCTGGCTCCACAGTAGTGGGTGTGCAAGAAGAAAACACACATTCATGTTTCTCTCCATCTCTTTCTCCCTCCTTTCCCCTCTCTCTAAAAATAAATAAAATATAAGAAAAAAATTTCTAGAAAAAGCAAACTAAACCTAATGGTTGCTGCAGGTTGGAGGCTGGGCAAAATTAAAGAAACATTTTATGGGCTAATGGACATATCTGCATCATGATGATGATTTCTCAGGTGGACACAAATGTCAAAATGTGTCAAATCATTCGCTTTAACTATGTGCAGTTAATAGTAGATCAGGTAAACCACCAGAAAAGCTGGTAAAGAAATGGGACTATACACTAATTGTGAAAGTTAGTGTTTCTACTGAACCATAGTATTAGGGACATCTCTTTGTGTCCGTGAGTACTAAGAGTACTCATCTTTGAAGACCTTTGTGATTTACATCATTATTGTACACCTTCATTTGCATGACAATCTTGTAGGTGGGCATCTAGGGCAGTTCTCTGGAATTTTCTTCCTATAAAATCTCTGCACACTTACAGATTTTTTAAGGATATATTCCACAAATGGAATCATTCAAATTTGGTTAAGAACAAATTGTCTTCCCAAAGAGCTGTCCCAACATTATGCATCTAAAATAAGGAGTCCCTTTCTCTGAACCCTCACAATACAGGAAGATATTACTTCTTTTTTTATACCACAGCTGAGGATATTCTTACATAGTGAGAAAGGGGGTGGTGAGGGACAGGGGAAAGAGTGAAAGAGAAAGAAGGAAACATTCATTAGGGCAAGAAACATTGATTGGTTTTCCTCCTGGATATGTGCCATCTGGCATCAAACTCACAACCCAGGTATGTATCCTGACACGGAACTGAACCCACATCCTTCTGGGTAGGGAAATACTCCAAACAACTGAAACACACCTGGGAAGGGTTACTATTCTTTTTATACCTGTGTACCTCATAGGTAAAAATTGTATTTCTGTAGCTCAATTGGTACTTTTTTAATGATTAGCATGGTTCAAAAATCTTTGTAAAGTGTAACTCCATGCATTTGTGTATCTGAGAATTGAATGCTAATAAGCCAGGCCCACCTCTCTATCATTCATTTGGTGCTTTTCTCATTTATCTGTAGCAGTTCTTTATATACTTATAATACTCTGGCTGTTATATATGCACTAAATACTCTTTCCCACTTTATCACCTATCAACTTTATTTTTAGCTTCCAGTAATCTGAATATCCTATATGCCGGATCTGTCCACCTTTTCTATTTCTGTGCCATCCTGAAGTGACAGGTACATCGTGAGTAATGTGGTGAAGCTGCCCCCTTACCCAGCGAGACCAGGTTCCAGTAGATCTCCATCGTCACATCTCTGTACAGGTCCTTCTGCGCAGGCTTCAGCTGCTGCCACTCCTCCTGGGTGAACTCTACAATCACATCCCTGAACGCCACTGACCCCTGTAAGAGGGAAGCACACACCACTCATAACAGTCAGGAGATGAAGCCAGGTGGGCTGGAAGGATCAGGAAGGCACAGAGGATGTACCTGATGTGGGATCGAGAAGGTGCGGAGCTCTGAAGCCCCTAACAATTCAGTGTCCTCGGTGCCTAAGTACACTGGCTGGTCCAAGACAGACAACCTATGGCGCTGTTCACAGGAAGGTAAACAACACACTTCAAAATGGGCAAAAAACCTGAACAGACATTTCACCAAAGAGGACACACAGATAACCAATATATATATGAAAAAATGCTCAATGTCACTCATCATCAGAGAGCTGAAAACTAAAACCACAATGACAATCACGTTACACAGGTTAAATGGAAACTTCCACTATGGAACGTCAACTGGTCAATACCAACGTAACAGGGGCCTGAGCAGTAGCAGCTCTCAGGGGTGTCTCAGAAATAGGAAGGGGTGATATCAGGTTAGGTCCATGGAGGAAGATTCTGGGTGGAACTGCTGGGTCAAGACCTGAGGCTTAAACGACACATGGGAGCACTAAGGAGGCCAACGCAAAAATATCCAAATCAACAAAGTTACTGGTGAAAATGAAAAATGTGCCTTTTATTTTACAGAAAAAACATAACGGGCTTTTTGGCCAACTCAGTAAGTACAATCTATTGAAATTACCATGAAGGTCACAAACTCATCGACCACCCCCGAAGTTTCCTTTTGTTCCCTTTTACTATTGCACTTATTCACTTTAATTTTTTAAATATAACTCCTGATGAAAGTCTTTCCTAAGTCTCCCTGATGGAATGAACTCGCTCAATGCTTTTTTACTAAGGAGGATCCAGGCACTGAGCCCGGGCTGAGGTTTCTCGCCCTCTCGTTCTCCCTCCCTCCCTCCCCCTCTCTCTAAAAACAAATAAATAAAATCTTTTAAAAACAAAGTGTGGGCCCGGCTGGTGTAGCTCAGTGGATTGAGCGTGGGCTGGGAACCAGAGGGTCCCAGTTCGATTCCCAGTTGGGGCACATGCCTGGGTTGCGGGCCAGGTCCCCAGTGAGGGCCATGTGGGAGGCAACCATACATTGCTGTTTCTCCCTCCCTTCTCCTCTCTCTGAAAATTAAAAAAAAAAAAAGTTAAAAAAAAAAAAAAACAAAGTGTGGGAGGTGAGACGCAGGGCCTCTCTTCTGAAGAGTTGGGAGATTCCCCTAAAATGGGACTTCCCTCCAAGTGAACTAAAGGCCCTTGAGTGCTCTGTGGGTACATGACTGAGGCCACTCATTTCAGGGCTCCATCTGTTTTGGATTCTTGTGTAATGGCAGAAACCACTTTGCTACAAGAAAAACCTCACCCAGTCCCAAAGAACTGAAATCAGGCTCTAGCTTTTTTAAAAAAAAAATTTTTTTAAAGATTTTTTATTTATTTACTTTTAGACAGAGGGAAAGGGAGGGAGAAAGAGAGGGAGAGAAACAGCAATGTGTGGTTGCCTCTCACATGGCCCTCACTGGGGACCCGGCCTGCAACCCAGGCATGTGCCCTGACTGGGAATTGAACCGGAACTGCTTGGTTCCCAGCCCGCGCTCAATCCACTGAGCTACACCAGCCGGGGGACTATCTTTTTTTTAATCCTCAGTCGAAGATATATATATTGATTTCATTTATTAATTTTTCTTTTTTAAATGTATTTTATTGATTACGCTATTACAGTTTTCCCATCTTCCCCCCTTTATTCCCCTCCACCTGCATATACCCTCCTACCCATATTCCCTTCCTTTAGTTCATGTCCATGGGTTGTACATACAAGTTCTTTGGCTTCTACATTTCCTATACTATTCTTAACCTCCCCCTGTCTATTTTCTACCTACCATTTATACTACTTATTCTCTGTATCTTTCCCCCCTCTCTCCCTCTCCCACTCCCCCCACTGATAACCCTCCATGTGACCTCCATTTCTGTGATTCTGTTCCTGTTCGAGTTGTTTGCTTACTTTGTTTTTGCTTTTGTTTTTGTTTTTGGTTTGGTTGTTAACAGCTCCAGGCACTGAGTCTGGGATGTGAGAGACTGAAAGCCTGAGTCTGTCCTGGGCATCTGGGTGCCCACACTCTACAGCAAAAGTGTGGGAAGTGAGCCCTGGCTGGTGTGGCTCAGTGGACTTACTGCAAGCCTGCGAAACAAAGGGTTACTGCTTCAATTCCCAGTCAGGGCTAATGCCTAGGTTGCGGGCCAGATACCCAAATCTCTGTGAGTTTGTTGTCATTTTACTGTTCATATCTTGATCATTTTTTTAGGTAAGTCCCTTTAAAATTTCATATAAAAAGGGCTGGGTGATGAACTCCTTCAACTTGACCTTATCTGGGAAGCACTTTATCTGCCCTTCTATTATAAATGACAGCTTTGCTGGATAGAGTAATCTTGGATGTAGGTACTTGCCTTTGACTTCATGACTTCGAATACTTCTTTCTAGCCCCTTCTTGCCTGCAAGGTTTCTTTTGAGAAGTCAACTGATAGTCTTATGGTAACTCCTTTGAAGGTAACTGTCTCCTTTTCTCTTGCTGTTTTTAAGATTCCTTATCTTTAATCTTGGCTAATGTAATTATGATGTGCCTTGGTGTGTTCCTCCTTGGGTCCAACTTCTTTGGGACTCTCTGAGCTTCCTGGACTTCCTAGAAGTCTATACACATTTCCTTGGCCCGATTGGGGAAGTTCTCCTTCATTATTTTTTCAAATAAGTTTTCAACTTCTTGGTTTTCCTCTTCTCTTGCTGGCACCCCTATGATTCCGACATGGAACATTTAAAGATGTCCTGGAGGTTCCTAAGCCACTCCTCATTTTTTTGAATTCTTGTTTCTTCATTCTGTTCTGGTTGAATGTTTCTTTCTTCCATCTGCTCCAAACCATTGATTTGAGTCCTGGTTTCCTTCCTGTCACTGCTGGTTCCCTATAGATTTTTCTTTATTTCACACAATGCAACCTTCATTGCTGCCTCTGTCTTTTTTATGCTGTTGAAGTACCCAGTGAGTTCCTGGAGCATCCTGATAACCAGTGTTTTGAATTGTATATCTGATAGGTTGGCTATCTTTTTGTCACTTAGTTGTATTTTTTCTGGAGCTTTGAACTGTTCTTTCATTGGGGCCATGTTTTTTTTCATCTCAGTGTGCCTGTTATGTAGGAAGGGGTGGAGTCTTAGGTGTTCACTAGGACAGGGCAACCCACTTCACTGCATTGTGAGGCTGTATGTAGGGGAGGGGTCCATAAGGGAACGGTGCCACTTACTCCACTCTGCCAGTTTTCAGTCACTTCCTCAGCTACCCACAATCAAACTGGGCCCTTCTGGAACTGATTCCCACGTGGGTGGTTTGTGTAGGTTCTAGGACCCTGTGGATCTCTCCAATGAGCTCTCCTGTGAGGCTGGGAGTTTCTCCTGCAGCCCCCTCAACCTCACAGGTGTTTTCATTCAGAGGTTTTAGGCTTTATTTCCCTGAGCTGGAACCCTGGGTTGTGTGGTCTATCTTGCTCCCTAGTTGTTCCTCCTAGTTTCTCTGCATCTGAATGTGGGACTGCCCAGTCTGCAAGCCACCATCTCACCCAGTTCACCAGCCACTGCCTTGCCGCAAGTCCTATTTCCCCGGCTCCCCGTCTCCGCCTCTCCTACCCGTCTGGATGAATGTTTCTTCTTTAATTCCTTGGTTGTCGGACCTCCATACAGTTCAATTTTCTGTAAGTTCTGGTTATTTTTTGTTTTAAAATTTGTTGTTGTCCTTCTTTTGGCTATGCAATGAGGCATAGTGTGTCTACCTATGCCTCCATCTTGGCCAGAAGTCTATATATTGATTTTAGAGGGAGTGGAAGGCAGGGTCAGAGAGAGAGACAGAGACATCGATATGTTCGCATCATGCATGTGCCCTGATCGGGGATCAAACCCACAACGTTTTGGTATTTGGAATGATGCCACAACCTATTGGGACACCCAGCCAAGGCAAGGCCTATTTATAGAAAAATAAGAATGCAAAAAAAATTAGAATTACACTAACAGACATTAAGAAAGAAAACTTGAAGCCCGGCTGGTGTAGCTCAGTGGATTGAGCGCGGGCTGGGAACCAAAGGGTCCCGGTTCGATTCCCAGTCGGGGCACATGCCTGGGTTGCAGGCCAGGTCCCCAGTGAGGGCCATGTGAGAGGCAACGTACATTGCTGTTTCTCCCTCCCTTCTCCTCTCTCTAAAAATAAATAAATTAAAAAGAAAAAAATCTTTAAAAAAAAAATTTTTAAAAAAGAAAGAAAACTTGAGCCCTGGCTGATGTAGCTCAGTGGACTGAGCACAGGCTGCAGACCAAAGAGTCACTGGTTCAATTCTCAGTCAAGGCACATGCCTGGGTTGTGGGACAGGTCCCCAGTGGGGGCCTCATCAGCGGAAACCACACATTGATGTTTCGCTCCCTCTATTTCTCCCTCTCCGCAATCTCTAAAAATAAATAAAATCTTAAAGAAAAAAAAAAGCAAGAGAAATTGTATCCGAGGGCCAACAACAGGGAAATGACAACCATCTGCAAATCCTAAACAAAGTTGGTAAAAGGAAACCAAGGCAATGATTACAGAGAAGGTAAAAGTGGAGATATCATGGTGCAGCCACACTGGAAAACAGGAGGATTGTTCCTTAAATGGTTAAATATACTGTTATCAAAGGACCCATTATTTCCTCTCCTACACTCAAACAAAATGAGATCAAACAAAAAACTGTGCACGAATGTTCACAGAAGCATGAGAAATAACACCCAACAAGTGGAAAAAACCCAAATGTTACCACTTGATAAGTGCATACAACAGGGTCTACCTGCACAATGGCATAGTATACAGCCATTGAAGAGGATACCTACTACAACACAGATGTACGTCAAATACATAGAACTAATGAAAGCAGCCCAATACAAAAAACCACAGGTTGTGTGATTGCACTTATAGAAATGTGCAGCCCTGACTGGGTAACTCAGCTGGTTGCAGCATTGTGTGTACAACCAAAGGTTAAGGGTGTGGTCCTAGTTGGGGTACATATGTGAGACAACTGTTCAATGATTTACTCAGATCGATGTTTCTTTCCTACTATATTCCTCCACTTCCTTCTCTCTAAAAATAAACAAAATCTCAATGAAATAAAAGCAATTTGCCCACCATAAATGGTGAAAACATTCCTAAAAATCAAGCCTCACAGTCCCAGCTGGTGTGGCTCAGTGGATTGAGCACTGCTTGCAAACCAAAAGGTTGCCGGTTCATTTCCTACTCAGGGCACATGCCGCAGTTGAGGGTCAGGTCCCCACTTGGGAATGTGTGAGTGGCAAGCACACATTGATATTTCTCTACCTCCCTTTCTCTAAAAATAAAATAAATGAATGTTAAAAAAAACAAAATCATAAAAAGCTATGACTATTGTCACTCAGTGGATTGAGAACCAGCCTGAAAAGGAAAGGTGTCCTGTTTATTCCAATTCAGTGCACATAAGTGTGCAGTGGGCAAGTACCAAATTGGGCTGCTGCTAGCGGGGACCCATGAATATTTATCTCACACATCGATGTTTCTCTCCCTATATTTTTCCCTCCCTTCTCTTCTCTCTGAAAAATAATTAAAATCTTAGCACAGCTGCTCCACTTTCAAAATTGAAAAAATGAAACATACAAAATGCACCACAAATATTGATGCCCAGCCCTGGCCAAGTGGCTCAGTTGGCTGAAACTCTGTGCTAGACACCAAATAGTTACAGGATCTACACCAGCTTGGAGCACATGTGGGAGGCAACCGATTGAAATTTCTCTCTCACATCTGTGTCTCTCTCCCCGACCTGTCTCTCTTCCTGTCTCCCTAAAACTCAATGAACATTCCTCTGTTGATTAAAAAAAAGATTTACCCCTAGACGTATATATGTGTGTGTACACACACACACAAACACACACACATACATATACAAATTTTCTGATTTGACAAACAGAAGGAAAGAGATGTTGTTCCACTTATTGATGAATTCACTGGTTGCTCCTAGAAAGTGTCCTGACCAAGGATCAAACCCCCAGCCTTGGCATATCAAGATGAACCACTAACCAACTGAGCCAAATCTGTACTTTTTTTGTGTGTGTGTTTTTTTTTTTTTTTAAGATTTTATTTATTTATTTTTAGAGAGAGGAGAAGGGAGGGAGAAAGAGCAATGTATGGTTGCCTCTCACATGGCCCTCACTGGGGACCTGGCCTGCAACCTAGGCATGTGCCCTGACCGGGAATCGAACCGGGACCCTCTGGTTCCCAACCCGCGCTCAATCCACTGAGCTACACCAGCCGGGGCTGTGTGTGTTTTTTTTTAAGATTTTATTTATTTATTTTTAGAGAGAGGTGAAGGGAGGGAGACAGAGGGAGAAAAATCAACGTGTAGTTATGACCCTACTGGGGACATGGCCAGGCATGTGCCCTGAATGGGAATCGAACTGGCACCCCTTTGGTCCACAGTCCACGCTCAATCCACTGAGCTACAGCAGCCAGGGCTACATCTGTAGATTTTTTTATTGTGAAGTTTTTCTTCCATAGAAGGAAATTTAGAGAAAAATACCACAAATAGACACCCACTAAAACATCACAAGGATAGTCAGGGACATTCACCACTTGTTGGGAACTGCCCTGTCTGGTTTCAGAAGCTGTAACCCCCCATGGCTAAGGCTGAGTAAGAGACCTTGGGGCCATAAGCCACTAAGGAGACAAAACTTATCTTCCTGGCAGGGGCACCGCCTCTGCCCCCTTTCACTTCACCCTGCTTGGCCCTGGGCAGATGACTGGTTAGCCAATGGCGCATAAAATTCCTCAAGGGAGGGACGACCTAAGACAAATGGTCACAAAGGCACCCTCAGGGAAGGACTTGGGGGGCTATAGAAAAAGGGGGTGATGGGCCCTTACCCCTCGGCTTTGACATAGCCTGAGTCCACATTCTGTCTGAAAGAAGTCTCCTAATCTCTTGGCTGCCTTACTTCCCCTGCCTGACCAAACAATGCTGGGCAGGAACAGGCTATTCCCTGGGGGTTGGGATGGGGTGGGGAGGGGGGTGGAATCAGGCCTAAGAAAGAATGCATGAAATCCTGTGAAACCTGCTTTGCTGAGAATGTCCTCAATTTTCTGATAAGTGTCCAAGCATGAAATGAGTTTCTTTCCCAAAGTTTTATAGCCCTTTAGCTAACTGACCCACTCAGAATAAGCCCTCATACTTCTTTGAATGTTATCTATTGTTTCATCATTACTACCTGACAATGATTAATGAGCTTTACCTATATTCCTGTGCAAATTGAACCCAATAAAAACCCGTTGAGGAATAGACTCCTGGCCCTTCTCCTTTGAGAGATTGGCCACCTTCCCTCCCCAGGCAGATAATGTCTTGGTAGACTTATCCTCATCCCTGGAGGCCTGCCAGAACCACTCCCACACCACAGGGGTCCTCCTCCTGACCTCCTGCAGTCCCCGGGGACATATAGTGCCCCTGCCTACTTCTGAAGGTCCCTCATTCAGGACTTCCTCCCAGAGGCCTCTGTCACACTTCACTGAATATACTGAAGCTGCCACATCCCAAGTGCCCACAGGTGTCTCCTGAGAGCCCTCAGGGTAGGACAGCTCACTCCTGAGCCATCCTGTCCCCTATGGTTGAAAAACACCAAGGTCAGGACAGTACTCTGTCAATTCAGGATGGACAAAACCCCAGGAGATGGGAAGGGGGGCTGATGAGGTTTGCGGGGGGTAGGGGGCAAAGGGTCATCCCTACCCAGAAGTATAACTCAGAAAGGAGGAGCCAGAGAGTGACATGACTCACCAGGGACTCCATGGTCCGCAGATGGGTGGCCATCTTTCCAGTGCCCATGGTGACCTGGGCACGGCAGGCTGTGAACAGAAAGAGAAAGAAAAACACACAGTGAGAGACCAGGTGGAGGTGTGACTCACAATGAAGACATGACAGATACACCCACTGCAAGACAGGCAGACAAAGACAGCCACACACGTTAATAGTGAATGCACGCAGGAGGCCTATGGCATCCAAGGTCCTCGACCAATGTCCCTGATTTAAGCCTCCTGACATCCTGCATGGTTGGGGCTATTTTCTCTCACCCCATTTCACAGATGAAGAAACTGAGGCCCAAAAAGGTAAGCCATGTGACCTAGACGATAAGGGTGGGATTAGGGTTGGGCTGAATACATCAGGGTCCATGTGCTTTGTGCACATGTCATACCCACACACATACACTTCCCCAAAGCACACACTTGTACACACACCCTGTCCCATAGCCAAGAGAGAGGAAAGGGACCCTGTACCCTCTACCCACTCTGCCCTGGGTCTGACTTACCCAGCAAGCACAGTGGGCCCAGAGCAGCTTACACCACTAGGAGCCCTTGAAAATATCATCGTTTCTTTTGATAATTTAATAGAAAATACAAATCTATTCCAGCATGAACTATTTTTGTCCTTACAGCAATGCAAACACTACTCCAAGTTTAATTTATTTAAAAGGAGGCCATGAAGGCACAGTGGCCCTGGAAATAGTGTGTGTACCGGGCTGGTGAGCACTGAACCCAGAGGGGCCCTAGATATGTGGCTGCAGAGCTAAGGGTGGCAGCTGCTCCTGCTCTTCCTCTTCTATCCTAGCTTTCTAACATTTCCTGCCATACATTGTTTCTAAGGGGAAAAAGAATTCCCTAGTGTGGGCTGTTCAGGGTGGTGGCTCTGGTACCTGAATGCCTGGGTGTGGAGTTGGGTGATTCACTTAAAAGACTCTGAACCTCAGTTTCCCCATCTCAAGAATAGGAATGTGAGTGTCCCTACTTAGAGTCACCAGGAGGCCTGTATAATGCCCAGAACAATACCCTGAGCACCCAACACACACTCCCTGAACAAATCCACCCCGTCAGCATTGGATAGGGTCTCTGACCCTCTTTCTTGACCTCACACCTGGCTACCACACACGTCCTTCCCTCCCAGGCCCACCGGAAGCTCTGAGGGGAGGAAGGAAATGGCTGTGGCTCCCGCAGGGAGGCAGCTCTGCCAGGCCCGCCTGTCCACCAGGGCCGTCTTCTCCAGCCTTCAGGTAGGGCACCTCTGACGTGCGCGCGCACACACACGTCAGCCATGCCCAGAGACAGAGGCCCAGGTGCACACAGACAGGGAAAGGCTAGGACAGAAAAGGCGCACCCCACACGCGCGCACACACACCAGAAACACAGGCAGGCCCAGAGGCAGAGACCAGACACAGGGAGACACCGCGGACATAAATAAAGGCTCACACGCACACAGATGTGGACACTGGGCCCCCGAGAGGCCAAGACAGGCAGACGACACACACACACAAAGGCGAACAACTGTAGCCTCCCGGACACACGCGGTGTTACACAACGAGACACAAAGAGACTGCCAGGGAGTCTCACTCCAACACACACACACACACACACACACACACACAGCCACACGCATCACCTTCAACCCCACGACAACGCCCAGATCCGCACCAATGTCCTCACGCCTCCGCCTGGTTCTCACAAAGACCACACAGCTGCCTCACGATTTGATCGCCATCAGCAAGAACCAGCAGATAGCAGAGCGCCTGCGCAGATCGGCCCACTACACTTCCCAGAACCCTACACGCCATCCTCGCGTCCTCACTGGGCTCACCTCAGAAAGAGCAAGGCTGAGCAGACAGAGCCTGAGGGGCGGTCCAGAGGCACCTCCTCCCAGAAGCTCCTGCGGCACAAGGGCAAGAAGGCGGGGTTCGTGCAGGGATCTGGGGCGTTGCAAGGAAGAAAACACAGTGGATTAGGGAGCAGAAGGAAAACTGGAGCAGGACGGGGCCAGGGAGGAGCAGGGTGTGGAGGGGGTGGGTAGGAGGAAAGCGAGACAGGGGTGCAGTGCGGTACGGGTACCCCGGAGGAACGGGGAGCTCAGCGAGCTGGAGACAGGAGAAGGAAATTGAGGAATGTAGGGGCGTGGGTGGAGGCAGTAAAAGACGCTGTAACCCCTCTACAAACCTCCAGCGTCCAGCGAGGGGTACTGATAGTCGTGCTGATTTGCAGAAAATCTGTAGCCTTGGCTGATGTGGCTGACTGCTCAGTGCATAGATGGCTGGCCTGCGAACTCAAGGGTCACTGGTTCGATTGCCAGTCTGGGCAGATCCCCAGGTTGTGGGTTGCGGGCCAGCTTCCCGGTGGGGGGCACGTGAAAGGCAACCACACACTGATGTTTCTACCTGTCTTCCTCCCTTCCTGTTTCTAAAAATAAATAATTAAAAAAAGAAAAATTTGGGTAAAGCGTGCTTAGACGCTCCAGATGGGTAAGGAAATGGACCTTTCTTACCCTGCCTTTATCAGTAAGGAACGCCCAATAAACTTCCCAGCTTCCCGTGTTGGGAGGGTGTGGCGTACCCACGACCAATCGCTTCTTCCCTCTACCACCTTCCTCACGTGGCCGTTCTGATCTTTGCAGTGACCTTGCCATCTTGCCCTGGTCCCAGTTCCCAATGAGTAAGGAAGGCATAAAGGACTTTTCGCCTATTCACTCGCCTTGCTACCTGGGCCTTCTTGAGCCTACTCAGTTCAATACTCTGCCCTGCAGCCCTGTTGCCTGGAGAGGGAATCTGCCTCCAGCATAGGATGCTTCAGGTGAAAAAAGGCAGAGGCTCTCTTACTAAAGCTACGCCCCTGCTCTTGCACACTCGCTATTGCCCAGGGCACAAAAACTGAGGACTCAAGCTATGACAAAGCCAAAGGGTGAGGGTCTTCCTGCCCCTTCTCTGTAGACTCCTAAGTCCTTCCCTGATGGCCCATCACAACTGTGCCTGTCTTCGGTTGCCCCTCCCTTTTGAGGGGTCTTACTGGTCATTGGTAACCAGCCATCCCCTTGGGCCAAGCCAGGGGAAGTGAGGGAGGCAGGGGCTTCACGCCTGCCAGGAAGAAATGTTCTGTCTCCTTAGTGGCTCATGTCCCCAAGGCCTTTACACTCAGCCCTACCCATGGGACCTTTTTGTCCATTGATGAGGCTACAGTCCCTGAAACCAGGCAGGACAGATCCCAACATCTCCCCCATTTCTGTTAGTTTTGGCATACACAGTGGTTAAGTCTGATGAAGCCTTCTACTTGCCCATCATGTACACGATCCCTGGAAAGAAATTTGCATACATTTCAAGGCACAAAAGGCCACAATGATTAGGAGGTATTCCATATTCCCTTATGATCCAGATACGCAAATTCAGTCCTTCAAACCAAGTCTTTGTTTTTTTTTAAAGATTTTATTTTATTTTTTTTTAGAGAGAGGGGAAGGGAGGGAGAAAGAGAGGGCGAGAAACAGCAATGTACGGTTGCCTCTCACATGGCCCTCACTGGGGACCTGGCCTGCAACCCAGGCATGTGCCCTGACTGGGAATCGAACTGGGACCCCTTGGTTCCCAGCCCATGCTCAATCCACTGAGCTACACCAGCCAGGGCTCAAACAAATCTTTGGATTGAGCCATTGTAATATTATTATGCAGGGTCTGAAAGACCTCTAGTGCAGTAATTCGTTTAATGTCCTGAAGCTGCTGACGCAGCTTAAGCTGCAGTTGATCAATTTGTCCTTTGAGATTGGAGGAAAAGGCCCCGCACAAGCGATGTGGAAACTCCCCATGAATGCTCACTGGAGTTTCAGTTCAGGGGAGTGATCTTTGCTGGCAGCTCCAAAGGTCCTTCTGGAGAGGAAACAGAAGCATACCCTCTTCCCCAAGTTAGTAAATCAACAGTTTCCTTGTGGTTGTTGAGGGAGGAAAAGCCATTCAATGATTTCAAATTCCTGGTGCTATAAATAATCCTGCTGAAGAAACATTGTCTTTAAGACAGAAGTAAACTTGCTTTAATTCTTCCTGAGATGCTGCAGCAATTAAGATGTCATCCGTGTAATGATAAATAACATTTGGGGAAATAAATTTCTTACTGGCTGAACAGCCTGATGGACAAAATTCTGACAAATGGTGGTGCTATTTAACCTCGCTAGAGGTAATATCTTCCAATGAAATTTCTCTAAAGGTTGTGAATTATTAAATACAGGGACTGAAAAAGAAAATTTCTCACCATCCCTTTTAGCTAAGGGAATGGTAAAGAAATAGTCCTTTAAATCAGTAACAATGAGGGGCCAATCTTTTGGTATGCACGCTGGGTTTGGGACTCCGGTTGTAAAGCCCCCATGGGTTGTAATATTTCATTAATCTTTCTGAGATCATGAACAAGTCCATTTTCCTGATTTCTTTGGGACTATAAAAGTGGCAGTGGTCCATGGGCTGCTGGATGGTTTTATGTGTCCTGCCTCCAGTTGCTGCTGTACAAGGTCCTGGAGCTTTTCTAGCCTCTCCCTCTTTAGCGGCCACTGGTC
>PVJI01023711.1:0-23121 GCA_004026765.1 Micronycteris hirsuta
GGGTAAATGCAGACAACTATAAGTGAACAACAATAAAATAATTTAAAAAAAAAGATGCTTAACATCACTAATCATCAGAGGGATGCAAGTAAAAACCACAGTGAGATAACACCTCAGGCACCTGTCAGAATGACTGTTATCAGTCAATCAACAAGCAACAAGTGTTGGTGAGGATGTGGAGAAAAGGAGACCTACGTGCACTGTTGGTGGGAATGCAGACTGGTGCAGCCACTGTGGAGAACAGTAAGGTGTTTCCTCAGAAAATTAAAAATGGAACTATATTATGACCCAGCAATTCCACTTCTCGGAGCATATCTGAAGAAGCCCAATCACTAATTCAGAAGAATATGTGCACCCTTATGTTCATTGCAGCACAATTTACAATAGCCAAGATCTGGAAAGAGCCCAAGTGTCCATCAGTAGATGAGTGGATAAAACAGCTGTGGTACATTTACACAATGGAATACTATGTGGCAATAAAAAAAGAAGGAAATCTTATATTTTGCAACAGCATAGATGGACTTGGAGAGTATTCTGCTAAGTGAAATAAGCTAACCAGTGAAAGACAAATATTATATGATCTCACTTATATGCGGAATCTAATGAACAAAATAGAAACAGGCTAAGAGATACCGAGAATAGACTCACAGCTGTCAGAGGGGATGGGGATTGGGGACAGGGTGAAAAGGTGATGGGATTAAGCAAAAGAAAAAACAAATCCTCATAGACACAGACAACAGTATGGTGATTACCGGGGGAAAGGTGGGTGGGAACAGTTAGAACAGGGTAAAGGGGAGCTAAATGGTGTCAGAAGGAGACTTGACTTTGGGTGCTGATCATACAGTACAGTATACAGATGATATATTATTGAACTGCACACTTGAAACCGATATAATTTCATTAACCAATGTCACCCCAATAAATTCAATGAAAATATTTAAAAATAAATAAAAAATTTCCAGATGTACTTGCTTCACCTGCTCATTATGTACTTACTAGGCTGAGACCGTAGAAAGATGGCATCCGTTCCCCTGCTGCTCCTTGATGACTGTGTCGGTGGTTCTGTTCCTGAGCAACTCCGGCCATCAGCCTGTCTGTGCTCTGCGTTGCAGGCTCCAGAGTTGTTTAGTGAAGTCTTGTAAAGCTGTTTAGTTTTGAGAAACAGAGTGTTTTGTTATGCTTTTAGGTTATAGGTAAACTTCACAATCAGAGGTATACATATTAAAAACATGAATCATTGTATTTAAAAGATAATAGAATTAAGTAGTGAAAAATAGTGAGCTGTTTTGAATGGTGTATCAGTCAGGAATTCCACTTGACTGTAAACAACAGGGTCCTGACTATAGTGTTGTTGAACACTAAAGCTTTTGTTTTTGTACATGCAGAGAAGTCAAGATAAATAGTTGTTGCCTTTTCTGTGGCTCAGAAAAGTTTTCTCTAATTTTTTTGTCCTTTTCTTCATGGTTCCAAGATAGCTACTGAAGCTTCAGAAAACATGCCCACATTTCTGGTAGGAGGAATAATGGGTAAAAGACTTACCCTTAAGTGTCTAACCCAGGGGCTGCGTGCAGCCCAGGGTGGCTATGAATGCAGCCCAACACAAAATTGTAAATTAAAACCTTTTTTCTTTTGCTCAGTTTTCATTAGCGTTTGTGTTTTGTTTTTTTTTAATATTTTTTATTTATTTATTTTTAGAGAGAGGAGAAGGGAGGGAGAAAGAGAGGGAGAGAAACAGCAATGTATGGTTGCCTCTCACATGGCCCTCACTGGGGACCTGGCCCGCAACCCAGGCATGTGCCCCGACACCCTCTGGTTCCCAGCCCGCGCTCAGTGCGTTTGTGTTTTTAATGTGTGGCCCAAGACAACTCTTCTTCTTCCAGTGTGGCCCAGAGATGCCATACAGTTGGACATCCCGGCCTTATATCTTATTCACCAAGAGAGACTTATGACTACTCAAGTTTACAAGGAAGTCTGGGATATGTCATAATTCAACTGGGCAAATTACTACCTTCCGTAAAATTGAGTTCTGATAGTAAGGAAGAATGGATGAATGGCTGTTGGGAAAGCAACTAACATCTCTGCTACAGATGAAATTTTCTTTTGATTTAATCAATATAAAAAACTCTGATAGTTTAAAAAGTTCTAAAGTGACACTGTAATAGATAATCATAGTTTTGTTTAGATAACTGTATAATCTCTTTATATCTGTAATGTAATTGGGAGAAGTGGGAGATTTGTGAGGCTCTTTTAGAATTATAAAGGGCAGAAGAATGAAGTAAGTCATCTTTGCTAAGGCCCCGAATTGTTCCTGATGTTTCAGGGTATGTTGTAAATTGAATTGAAAGTCATCTAAGGACATACTGTTTCTGAATTTATGAAAATCAAGGAAAGAGGCTATTAAGAAATCAAATACTAATGTTTAAAAATTTGGAGCTCAAATCAGTTCTATGCTTTGAGAGTTACACAGTGTACTTTCTATCTTCATAAAAGTCAGGGTTCCTTGGAAATGCGTACTGCATTCATAACTTTTATAAACAGTCCGGTTATCTTTGCTCCTGAACTTCCTGTTCATTTATCCTGCCTATTTTCCTAGAAATACTATTTTTCTCTCACATAATAGCAGAATGTGAGTGGATGAAACTGAGTTTTGCCTACCTATTTTCTTGTTGTAGAGGAATGTTTTTCCAGTTCTCGTTATAATTCTTAGTCCTCAATATGTATATGAATGCCAGAAGAGTTCTTTAAATGAAAATGAGAAATTTTCCGCTTTATATAGTTTTGTAAGATAGTCATTTTCTAATTACCATATTTTTTGGATTATAAGACACACTTTTTCCCCCAAATTGGGGTGGAAGTGGGGGTGTGTCTTATAGTCCGAATGTAGCTGAATTATAGTCTGAATGTTATTTATGTTATTAAATATTTTACCATATTTTTTTGCTTCAAAAATTTTTTTTCCTATTTTCCTCCTCTAAAACCTAGGTGCATCTTATGGTCTGAAAAATATGGTACATACAGAAGTGATTGTTTGGTGTCCTCTAAAATTTTCTCTAAGTGTCACCAATGGGTCAAATGAAAGAAAAATGGTCTCACTTGAATTTATTTCTTTTTCAACAAATAATGGTTGCAGGCAGTGTCCACCTACGGTGTCACCTCAGAGTGAAACAGCACCAATTCCAGTTCCTACTCAGATAAAGAATTATCAGCGCATAGAGCAGAATCTTACATCTACTGCCAGCTCTGGCACAAATGTACATGGTTCTCCCAGGTAAGCTGGTATTTTAAAACTTTCTAATTTTTCTTCTATAAAAAATTTTGGGGGTTCAGGTCAAGATGGTGATGTAGGTAAATGCAGTATTTGCAACCTCCCATAACCACTTCAAAATTACATCTAAACTACAAAACAACCCTTGTTTAGAACAGCCTTAAAATCTAGTTCAGCAATGATGGGAAACTGCTGGCACCTTAAAATGCATCAAGTTAGTGGCACTCAGCTGTGTGTTGGGCTCTGTGTTCTTTACCGTCACACACTTGCAGTGCCTAGGAATTAAAGCAGCAGTAAAACTTACTGTCTTTCTTTGAAAATCTTCAGTAAATGTTGGCATAAATCCCTTTTGTTGCACATTGGAGTAGTTTTAAGGAGAAGTACTTGTAAGATTGTTTTAGTTGCAAGCTCAATGAGTCACTTTTTTTGTGGAACACCGTTTTTACTTGAAAGGACAAAACTGTGATTATGGGCAGTTGGCAACCATTTTGTCAAAAACAAACTAAGTCTGTCACTTCAGAGAAAACAGGTGACGTAGCCCCGACTGGTGTGGCTTAGTGGGCTGGGTGTTGTCCTGCAAACCAGAAGGTCTCTGGTTCCACTCTCGGTTGAGGCACACGCCTGGGTTGTGGGCTGGTCCCTGGTCAAGGCACAGGTAAGAGGCAGCTGATCGATGTTTCTCCCCCTCTCTCTCTCCCTTCACTTCCCTCTCTCTAAAAATAAATAAATAAATTTTTTAAAAAAAGGAGAAGAAAACAAGTTACATAAATATCAGCTCTTGAGTAAAAATTAGAAGTTTGGAAAACTTCCATTTACTGTTGTAAACTTTACGGCTTCTGTTAAGTTTTGACAGCCATTTCTGTTAAGATTGGTGGTGGTATTTTGATATGAATGTGACTTTTTGATAGTGTATAATGTGGCAACATTTGGAATATCTGCATAACTCAGTCAACCAATATTTTCCAAATGACCACGTTTAAAAGTACTCATGCATGGATGAAAGATTTCTTCCAAGGACAGGATACTTTGCCAAAGAATTGGATTTAATGTAACAGAGTACATAATTTCCCTGAGGTGGTTTCAGATTCCACACTATGACTGGTCTTTTAGAAATGGCCACTTGCTGAGTTTTGGTCTAGTATCAAAGAAAAGCATCTGAAAAGACTCCCAAACTATCCCTCCCTTTCCAGTTAAGCATTTGTGTACGTCTGGGTTTCCTTCATGCCCTTCATGTGATGTAATAGATTGAGTGTAGAAATGGTTATGAACATCCATTTGTCACCTATTGGGCCAGGCATTGGAGATTTGCAAAAATACATAATAATACCATGCTTCTCACTAATTTATTTTGTTCTGGAAGATGTAATTATTTTTCATAATTATGTTCCATGTAATAAGCTTACTTTTATGAATTGATAATTACAAAAATTTCTCAGTTTTCAATAGATAAAATTGCATGAACAAAACCTCCCTGGGATCTTCAGCAATTTAAATGTAATGGAGACCTAAGACTTCCAAAATTGAAAATGGCTGCTGTGTATAACATTGCCTTTGTTAAAACAAGATGAAAATGTGACTACATCACGGACCTTGGAACAGTGCAGGGTTTGGGGGCACCAGCCCCCTGTGTAGTCAAAAATTCAACTTCCCAAAAACTTAACTACCAATAGCCTGCTGTTGACCAGAAATCTTACCAATAATGTAAACAGTCGATTAGCACATATTTTGTATGTTATATGTATTATTTACTGTATTCTTGGAATAAAGTAAACGTGAGAGAAGAAAATATTGTTGAGAAAATACATTTACAGTATTTACTGAAGAAAAAATCTTACATAAGTGGACTTGTGCAGTTCAAATCTGGGTTGTTCAAGGGCCAGCTGTATATTCCGTTTTTAGTTTGTTTGTGTTTGAATTATGGAACTCTGGAAGGACATTAGAAACTAAAAACAGTGGTAACCTTTTGAGTAGGATTGAGGAAGTGTTGAGAATTAGGTAGACAGGATGCAAGGATAAGAGGGAGACCACTAAATGTAATTTCATACACTTTACGTTTGTTCCATATGACTGTGTTACATTTTTAACATTGTTTTTTATTGTATTTTTTTCCATTACTGTTTATCCTCCCAGACCCTCTTCTACCTCCATCCCACTGGGCCTCCCCCCCACACACACCGCAGTCACCACATGTGTTACATGTTCTCTTAAATATCTACTCCATGGCATATTTCTAGGAAGTTTCAGGAAAAAAATACAGAAATAGCTGTAGAACCTGTGAGAGAGGAAGTCATTATATTTTTCTTTTCAGATCTGCAGTGGTACGGAGGTCTAACACCAGCCCAATGGGCTTTCTCCGGATGGGATCCTGCTCCCCAGCGCCCGCAGACACAGTGCAGACAGTCGGACGAAGACTCTCTACTGGGTCTTCCAGGCCTTATTCACCTTCCCCTTTGGGTAAGGAGAGTTTAAAGCAGTTGTTTTCATTTTTTTTCACTATGACAAATCTGACATGACACTCTTTGGGAACATCAGCTCACAATGGCAGTGAGTCTCAGCTGATTGGGAACCATATCCCACCCCTCCAAGTATACCCTGCTTCCTGATCACTCTTGGGAATCTCTTTGTAAATGTGTAGGATGTCTATTGGAAATATAATAATACAAAAGGATCTTATGGATAAAAAGTATCTCCATTGGGTTTGGGCTCTAAATACAAAGTCAGAAACCCTAAGTTAAAGTACATGAAACACCTACTCTACTTACCACTCAGATTTATGAGGTTAAAAAGACAATAGTGTACATAGCAGCACTGTGCTGCGTCCATCCGAGGTCGGAGAGCCCCAGGAAGGGGAGGGCAACAGCTTCATTCCCAGTTCCCACCTCTCCTGGAAACCATGCCCAGCAACTACGGCAGTGCTGAAACAAAGCAAACAGCAAAACAACAAAAACCCAACAAAACATAAACACACACCTCAAAGGAGAGTTTTAGTGAAACTAAGAGAAAAAGAAAATGCTTCAATTTTAGATTACGTATGAGAGGCCAGAGCACCCAAGGTAGCAGACCTGTGAGAAACAGCATCTATAAGGTGGGGGAGGAAAGGTAGTACTGAGAGGGCCCAGTGCTGGCAGATCTCAACATTGAAAAAAAGAAGAGAGGTATATACACACAGGCATACCTCAGTAACTTGTCGGCTTTAGAACTTGTTAAACTGTGTACTCGCTGCATTTTGATGAAAAGAAAATGTTTCAGCACTCAGTGCTTGCTCAAGACTCATAGCACTTGTTTTAACTTGTATGAGTCACGACACCGCCTGCAAGAGAAAATCCTTCACTCATCACATTCGGTACTGGTCGGGTTTGGCACTCATCACAAGTTCTGGAGCAAATTAATGACAAGATCTGAAGTACCACTGTATGTATGAGATGCTGAAACTGCTAGTGTAGGACTCACAGGGAATGGAAAGAATTTAACAATTTATGTAATAATGTTTAGGTGATGATGAACTCCTTAGTGTTTTTGTGTCTGGAAAGCTCTTTAGCTGCTTTCGATTCTAAGTTATAGCTTTGCTGGGTAGGGTAGAGCAATTTTAGCTGTAGGTCCCTGATTTTCATGACTTCCTTATTTCTTGCCAATCCCTTCTAGCCTGCAAAGTTTCTTTTGAGAAATCAGCTGACAGTCTTTTTTTTTTAAGATTTTATTTATTCATTTTTAGAGAGAGGTGAAGGGAAGGACAAAGAGAGGGAGAGAAATATCAATGTGTGGTTGCCTCTTGCACACCCCCAACTGGGGACCTGGCCTGCAACCCAGGCATGTGCCCTGACTGGGAATTGAACTGATGACCCTTCAGTTTGCTGGCTGGCATTCAGTCCACTGAGCCACACCAGCCAGGGCCATTCACATTATATTAACGATGGTTAGACTTTTCCTGGACAGGCCTCATATGTCTCTTGTCTACTTAAACTACCTGAAGTCTTCCCCAACTCTCCTTTTTGTTGGTTTGGACTCTTAGTGGTACATGCAAAGATGGTAGGTGCGGAGATGTGCAAGAGACAGATTGGGGAAACCAGTGACGGACAAAGGAGAGGAAGCAGGAGTTGACAGGGAGCCATTCAGTCCACCATGCAGATGTGACCTCTATGAGGGAGAGAGGAAGGAAGGAGGAGTCCTGACTATAGTGAATTGTAAGATTTCAGCCAGGCTGAAGGACTGTCCCAGGGCACTAAGTTGTCCGAATTTCCTGACCTGCTTGAATAGGCCTGAATTAGTGCCTCAGCCACGTGCAGGCAATGGTTGGGAGCAATCCTGGGGAGCGTACTGCAGTAGGAGCATGGTGGCTCAGAGGGACAGCGGCTCTTCTGCTGGTCACCTCCGCAAGCCCCCCACACTGTGTACAGACTCTTTGTACGCTACAGGCATTGATTCGTTTGCATGACTCTCTTCCCTGCTGATCTTGTTTTAAGACAGATCATAGGTACTTTTGATCTTTGTGTGCCCAGTACCCAGCACATCGGTTGCTAAGTCAGTGTTAGCTGAACTAAATCTTTGCTAATTAAATTTTGTAAACTATATCATTACTGTGCAATTTGTGCATGTGTTGCCTCTTTCTGTTCTTTACTGGTTTTGAATCATTCCTCTTTCCTTTCCCCATTTCTCTCTTTATAGTTGGTACCATTCCTGAGCACTTCAGCCAGTGCTGTTGTGGATATCCTCAGGGCCATGAATCCAGGAGCCGAAACTCATCAGGTAGGAAGTGTATTTGGTGTAGTAATAATTTTAATCCTGTTATAAGTGGATTTGAGTTGTATTTTTCTAGTCTTATTAAAAGAATAGACTTGGTACGAAATATTTTTCCAGCTGCCCTGTTTTTTAGAATCTTGTTCATTACGTTTTAGCAGTCAGGCAGTTGAATATCTCTTTTTGGGTATATGATTCTGTTATGAAAATAAGTCTTAGGAATTAAGTACCTTAACTAGATTTTGGTCACTGTCACACAGGTAATGAAAATCTAGGGAATGAAAATCTGTTACTTTGATTAATACTATTTTTTTTATCCTCACTCGAAGACATGCTTATTGATTTTAGAGAGAGGTGGCGGGAGAGAGAGAGAGCACAACATTGATGTGAGAAGGAAACATTGATAGGTTGCCTCTTTGTAAGCTCCCCAGCTGGTGACCAAACCTGCGACCTAGGCACGTGCCCTCACCAGGAGTGGAAACTGTGACCTTTTGGTTTATGGGACTATGCTCCAACCAGCTGAGCCACACCAGCCGGGGCTGATTAATAATATTCTTGATAAGAGCTACCAATTAGCATCAAATAAAAAGGAAACATGTTTATTTGCTTTATTATATAACACATGCTTCCAATGTTGTGTGTAAATTATACTTTCTTTTAAGGTTTTATTTATTTATTTTTAGAGAAAGGAGAAGGGAGGGAGAAAGGGAGATAAACATCAGTGTGTGGTTGCCTTTGGTTCGCCCCCAACTGGGAACCTGGCCTGCAACCCAGGCATGTGCCCCTGACTGGGAATCGATCCTGTGACCCTTTGGTCTGCAGGCCGGTGCTCAATCCACTGAGCCACACCAGCCAGGGCTCAATTACACTTTTTAAAGTCAAATCTTACTGTGTATACATGTGAGGAGTTTGGTCAGTTAAAGGAATTCTCTGTTACTTAGGAGAGTATAAAACTTAGCTTTCTCCAGACATAGCACTTTGCCAATAATTGTACATATTTGTATGTGTATGTAAATACACATATATGCATGCATACTTGTGTGTGTCTGTGGCTGTGTCTGGCTGAACCCTGTTCTGAAAGATTAAATATCAAATTTAGGATGAGATTAAACCAAGAGCAGCCAGTAGCAAAAGCTCCTATTGGTGTTTGTTTTTGGAAAGATGGTGGCTATAGATCACTAACAAGATTTGTATGTTCTTAATGTTCTTGGTGGTAGTTTGGCTTACAGGAAGTGCCAAAGAATGTGTGTGTGACTGGAGCTCCAGGCTCAGTGGACCTTAAGTTGACAACAACAAATTTGTGTGGGTCAGTTCCCTTATTGTTGTCAAGTGTGCAGCATACAAGACTGTCTCCCAAGCCCTTGATATCATATCCCCTAAAGAGTTGAGAATATCTGTGGACAATTATTTTCTTTGTAGAGAATTTGGATACTTTATGTTTTTAAATGAATTTCATTAATGAAATTGACAACAAATAAGTAAATTATCCATCAGCTTGTTATTTTTAAACAAAATTCAGGAAAGGTATGTTTTCTAATTGTCTTTCTTACACTTTATATATATATGTATATATATATATTTTTTAATAAGGATTTTTTCTGTCTTAGTTTGAAAAGTTTATTTTAGTTGCAATGTGAGAAAAGGAAATAATACATTGATATACTTAAGTATGTGTTTATATAAACGGACAGATCATCTTGTTCATTGTAGGTTTTTGTTGTTTTCATTAACTTGAACAATTTACTATATAGTTCTTGTTGGGTCTGATTAGACCTTACATTAATCTGAGTTATTTGCTAGCTGCTGGTAAAAACAGCTATGATCTCCTATGAATATCAATGATAGTGTTCTTTCATGTCACTGTTTTATAAAGGATGCCAAAAGTAGTCTCCTGCCAAGTAAACACTTTTAGAATATCGCATGAAAATAAGATGTACATTGGAATTCTCATTTTAAGAACTGTCTTCTTAATTCTTACTTTTTTGCCCTGTACTACTTCACTTTGGGTAAACGCTGCACCCGTGCCCTTGGCAGGTTCCTCAGGACCGCAGGCACATTCACCGCAGTCCTTCCTACTAGGGGCCAGGTTGCCGAAGTTGGTCACTGTCACACAGATAATGAAAACCAATCTAGGGAATGAAAATTTGTTACTTTGATTAAAACTATTTTTTTTGTCTTTGGCAGGTTCCTCAGGGCCACAGGCACAGTCACCACAGTCCTTCCTACTGGGGGCCCGGCTGCCGAGCGCTCCCGCCCTCGCCGAGGCCCACCAGAACAAGCAGAAGCTGAGGAAGCAGCACTCGGACCCTGTGTGCCCCGCCCACACGGGGGCGGCGCACAGTGGCTCACCTCAGCCTGGCCGGCCAGGCAGCCTCGGGACTTCTCCCACCAAACACATGGGGTCCTCTCCACGGGGATCTGACTGGTTCTTTAAAACTCCTTTACCAACAATCATTGGCTCTCCTACTAAGGTGTGTTTATTACACCCTTTGTAAGTGTTATGACTTGGTTAAGTTAACATTGGCAAAGTGAAGCACAGAGTCCAAGATGAAGGTCCAAGGTTCCACAACAGACCACAAGAGAAATTGAAGTAGAGGTTTTTTCCTCAGAAGTCCTAAAAGAAAAGCCTGGCACACCGTCGGGCAGGGAGAGGGGAACCAGGGAAGTGCAGGCAGGGCTCAGACAGGGAGAGACAGCACCTGGACCTGTGCACATGGCCTTCATGGGTGGAGTGTTGTGGAGTTCCCAGCTAAGACTGGGACAATCATTTCAAACCGAAAGAGCAGGGTTCTGGTAAGCTCCATGAGGTCTGATCTAAGGGGTGCACAGGGGGAAGATCCTGGGATGTGGGAGTTACCTCAGGAGCTTACATTTGCTGTGACGCTGCAGACTGCCATCTAGGGTGTGCGCTTGCAAGCAGGCTGGGGTCAGGTTAAGGTCCCTGCAGCCCACTTGGCCAAACAGAATGGACGTGAAGGTGCAACACCATGGAGTAGCTTAGCTGAACTCTCTACAGTAGGTCATGAACTAGCATAGTAAGTACTTTATGGAAAGGATTCATGAAGCAAACAGCTACAGTTTCATGAGCACTTGCTGTGTGCCAGGCACATGTAGGCCCTGTACTTGCTGAATACTTTATAGACATTTTTCTACTGAACTGTCCACAGTTGTAGAGGCTATAAGTAGGAGAGCCAGTATTTAAATCCAGATCTGACAGACTCGAGTCTCCTCCTGACTGCTGGGCCACACAGCCTGGCAAGACTGAGCGCTTTATACATTCTAATAACTAGCTTACCTGTGTTTCTCTAGACCACAGCTCCTTTCAAGATTCCTAAAACACAAGCATCTTCCAACCTGTTAGCCCTGGCTCCTCGTCATGGGCCTCTTGAAGGACAGTCTAAAGATGGGAGTGACCCACGAGAATGCTCTCATTGTCTCTTAGCACAAGGAAGTGAGAGGCAGAAGGCTGAGCAGCAGAGCAAGGCCGTGTTTGGCAGGTAAAAGACCCCATTTCCGTCCAGTGTTCAACATGAAAACTGTAATTGTATGTTTGTTTCTATTATAAAAGCAACAGATTAAATTAGTTTAGTAGCCGGATATGAACTGTGTACATGTATAATGTCTGAAAACCATAGAAGCTTCCTTTAACTGTAAATATAGAGCTCTGAATTTCCTAAATATTCTATTCTGTCTTTTACTTGAGTTAATGAAGTTTATCTCTACCTTGAATTGTTTGGTATCTTTTTTTGTCTTCTTGTTCTCTGACTTCCCATTAACCCTTTTATCGCTTGGCTCAAATCCTTATTATTTAAAATGTCTGGATTTTTTTAAGTATACTTTTTCATTATTAATATCACTCTTCTTTTTAGATCTGTCAGTACTGGGAAATTATCCGATCAACAAGTAAAGACGCCTCTAGGTGGACATCAGGGCAGCACAGACAGTTTAAATGCAGAACGACCGATGGATACAGGTAAGAAAATCTGGTTGTTTTGCAGGGGGAATAGGGGCAGGTAATTTGTTAGCATGTGCATTAATTTCCTATTGCTGCTGTAATAAATGACCACAAGCTTGGTGGCTTAGAACAACATAAATGCATTATCTTAAAGCTTTGGAGGTCGAAAGTCTGAAATAGATCTCCCTGGACTAAAATCAAGGTGTCAGCTAGGTTGCAGTCCTTCTGGAGACTCTAGGGTAGAGTGGGTTTCCTTGCTTTTCCAGCTTTCAGACTGCCCCCTCCCACCCTGAAAGCCAGCAGTGGCCAGTCTAGACTCTGACCTGCCTCCCTGTTCTGTATCTCAAGCACCCTCGTGATTACAGGGGCCCACTGGTAACCCAGGATTATCTCAGTTGATTAGGAATTCTGGTTCTATCTGTAACTTTAATTTTCTTTTGCCTTGTAACATCACCTCTTTTAAGGTTCCAGGGGTTAGTACATGGGTATCTGGACCTGGGGGTAATTGTTTAACTTAACTGCTTCTGTCGATTGAACATGCGCTCAGTGACCCGGATTTCTTTGTGCTGTCCCTGTGCTTCCTCTTCTATCTCAATAGCCCATCAAGATAGGGGTTCATTCAGTATCTTGATGATCAACAGCCAGTGCTTTAGAAGGAATTCTGACCAAGGTTGTTTTTATCAGTAGGATAATACTGACTAAAGTTAGGCTAAATACACGTGTGCTCTTGAGCATTTCTTACACAGGTAGTCGATCCTGTAAAGAATCATAGGTCACTGAGACCCCTAGCCTTTTCATAGTTGTTCCTGGGACCGTTACGTCTACGGATCCACATCTAAATTACTCGACTGCTTGTCAAAAAATACAAACAAAGGGCAGATTCCAGACCCTAACTCAGACTTGTTTAATCACATTTTCTGGGACTGGATTCTAGGAATCTATACCTTTAATAAGCTTCCCACGGTTATTCAGTACACTTAAATTTCAGAATCACTATTATAACCTATTTATTGTTGTTTTTCTATATTTTTAAAAGTCATAATTGTTTATTAAGATCTTACATAAGAGTAAGAAATGGGTAAACATACAGTAGTGGCTCAACTTCTCAGTCACTTTACTGTCTCAAAGTTTTTACTATTTTACACACTTTTATACATACCATATGTATAGAACTAGTACAGACATTTCAGGAAGCCACAAAGAATTTCTGAGAATTGGTTTCCTCTCGCACCAAGGTCTGTTGTGACCTGGGAGCTGTGACACAGAGAAACTTAATGGGGAGAGGTTTCTTGTAACACAGTATAAGTTTTTAATTGGCTTTCCTGTGAGCATCCAGAGGAGGTAGTATCTGGACGAGCAAATGTCTGATTGAACATGATTCCCTTCTACAAGGGAATATTGTAGGATCTGTCATTGCACTCCACTTGAGTCTTGCTTGCATGGTTCTGAAAGGAAGTCTGGTATATTTCTTACCCATGTTCCTCTGCAGGTGAGGTGTTTTTTTTCCTTTGGTTTATTCCAAGATTTTTTTTCTTTGTCTTTGATTTTCTGCAGTTTGAATATGATGTAGATTTTTTGGTATTCATCATGCTTGGTGTGAGCTTCCTGGAGCTGTGGTTTGGTTCTGTCATTAATTTAGAAAGATTCTCAGTCATTTGTACTTCAAATATTTCTGCTGTTCCTTTTTCTCTTTCTTCTCCCTCTGAAATTCCCACTGTGCATGTGTTACTCCTTTGCAGTTATCCCATATTCTTGGATATTCTGTGGGTTTTGTTTCTTTTTTTTTCTCTTTGCTTTTCAGTTTTGCAAGTTCCTGTTGACCTGTCTTTGAACTTGCTGATCCCTTCCTCAGCCATGTCCAATCTGCCGATAAGCTCATCAAATGCATTATTCATCTGTTTCAGTGATTTTGGTTTATTGCATTTCTTTTTTATTCTTTCTTAGAGTTTCCATTTCTCTGCTAATGTTACCCATCTGTTCTTACATGTTTACTTTTTTCATTGGAGCCCTTAGCATATTCATTGTAGTTATTTTAAATTTTTGTTCTGATATTTGCAATATCTGTACTGTGTCTGAGTCTGGTTCTGATGCTTACTCTGCCTCTTCAAACTGCTTTTACTTTTTAGCTTGTCTTTAATTTTTTGCTGAAAGCCAGACATGATACACTGGACAAAAGGAATTGAGTTGAAGAGCTTGAAGTTTTTTGTTAATTGGACTAGGTGTTAGGCTGTTCATTGTTTGCCGTAGCTGTCAGTATCAGAAGCTAAGCTCCTCTGATGTCCTTGTTTCTGTCTCCCTGTTGTCTTTGAGTTTCCCTAGATGCCCCTTCTTAAATAACATTTGAACTTTGCCTAACTTAGCACTTTTTTTTTTTAAAGATTTTATTTATTTATTTTCAGAGAGAGAAGAAGGGAGGGAGAAAGAGCAATGTCTGGTTGCCTCTCACATAGCCCTCATTGGGGACCTCACTGGGGACCTGGCCCGCAACCCAGGCATGTGCCCCGACTGGGAATCGAACCGGGACCCTCTGGTTCCCAGCCCGCGCTCAATCCACTGAGCTACACCAGCCGGGCCCTAACTTTGCACTTTTTCTAAGAGGTTTGCAGCTTAGCCCTTACATTTAGGTCTTTGATCCATTTGACTTAATTTTGTGGATAAAGTGTTTGTATAGATCCAGCTGCATTTGTTTGTATGTGGATATTCGGGTCTCCCAGCACATTTTATTATAAAGACTATTCTTTCCTTCATTGAATTGTTTTTTTCTAGCTTGGATTTTTAATTGTATTTCATTGATCTATATATATATGCTGGTTCCATACTGCCTTGATTTCTTTAGCCTTACAGTAAGTATTTTTAATTTTAATTTTATTTTTTACAGTAAGTTTTGAAATCTAGAAATGTGAGGCCTCCACCTTTGTTCTTTTTCAAGATTGTTTTGGTTATTCTGGACCATGAATTTTAGCATTATCTTGCTAGTTTCTAAAAACCAGCCGGAATTTTGATAGTAATTACATTAAATCTGTACATCAATATGGGGAATGTTGCCTTCTTAACTATTTTAAGTCTTGATTTATGAACATGGGATTTTTTTCCATTTACTTAGGTCTTCTTTAATTTACTTCATCAATGTTTTGTAGTTTTCAGAATAGGAGTTCCACACTTCTTGTGTTAAATTTATTCCTAATTATTTTATTATTTTTGATGCTATTTTAAATGGAACTGTTTTTCTTAATGTTATTTTCAGATAGTTTATTGCCAGTGTATAAGAAATACAGTTGATTTTGTATATTGAGTATACTCTGCAACCTTGTTAGATACATTTATAAGTCCAAATATTTTTTTAGTGGATTATTTAGGATTTTCTAAATACAAGATCATGCCATCTGAGAACAGAGGTAGTTTTACTTCTTCATTTTTAATATGGATGCCATTTATTTATTTTTTTTGGCTCATTTACCCTTGGCTAGAACCTCTGATACAACGTTGAGTGGAAGTGGTGAGAGCAGACATCCTTGTCTTTTTCCTGACTTTAGGGGAAAAGCTTCTAGTCTTTCACAGTTATGTATGATGTTAGTTTTGGGTTTTTCACAGGTGTTTTTCATCGGATAAGGAAATTCATTTCTGTTCCTGCTGTGTTGAGTGTTATGTATTAATGTAATTAATTTATTTTTGCATGTTAAATCCCCTTTGCAGTCCAAAGATAAATCTCACTTCATTTTGTTGTATAATCCTTTTTAGGTGTTGCCAGATTCAGGTTGCTGGTATTTTTTTTGACATGTTTCCATCTATAGTCATAAGAGTTATTAGTCTATAGTTTTCTTGTGATGTCTTTGTCTGTTTTTTGTACCATGGTAAGACTGGCTCTAGAGAGTGAATTAAAAAATGTTCGTGCCTCTTCAGATTTTTGGAAGAGTTTCTAAAGAATTGGTATTCTCTAAATGTTTGGTACATTATTCTGTCAAGTTTTCTGGGCCCGAGCTTTTCTTTGTAAGAAGTTTTTGATTACTGGTTCAACTCTCTTTACTTGTTACAGGTCTATTCAGACTTTTAAATTGTCATATTCAAAGGAATTAGCTCATTTCATCTAATTTACCTAATTTGTTTGCATAAAATTATTCATAGTATTCCCTTAAACTCATTATTATTTCTCTAAGTCAGTGGTGATGTCCACTCTTTCATTTCTGATTTTATTATTTATTCTCTGTTTTCTTAGTCTAGCTAAAGACTTGTGAATTTTGATATTTTCAGAGAACCAACTTTTGATTTTGTTGATTTTCTTTGATTTCCTGTGTCATTGATTTCTGCTTTAACCCGTATTAATCCCTTCCTTCTGCTTGCTTTAGGTTTGGATTGCTCTTCTTTTTCCAGTTTGTTAAGGTAGGAGGTTAGTTTATTGATTTGAGCTCTTTCCTCAGTTTTAATAGGCATTTACAGTTATAAATCTCCTCTAAACACTGCGTTAGCTGCTTCCCATAGGTTGGGTATGTTGTGTATTTATTTTCCTTTATATTAAGTAGTTTCTAATTTCCCTTGTGGTGTTTATCTTTGACCATTAGTTATTTGAAAGTTGTTTTATTCCCACATATTTAAGTCCATTAAATTTCCTTCTGGTGTTGATTTTAATTTTATTCTATTTTGGCTGGAGAACTACTTGTTGGAATTCAGTCATTTAAAATGCATCAAGGGGCATTTATTGTGCCCACTGCTTTGCTGGTCACACTGGCATCTCCCAAACACTGTGTCAGCTGTGAAGTCTGTCCTGACCCTAAGTTTACCTCAGAAGGCCCACGCACTCTAAGATTCCCTGGAAACACCTTTTCCCTACATAGCGTGGCTGTGCCTGTTGACCCTGAGGGAAGGAGGGTCTTTCATGACCACTCTTTAGAAGGGTGCTGTTTTCATGATCCAAGTCTGGGAACGCGGCGTGCACATCTGACAAGGGAGGCTGTGAGGGAGAGGATGACTGTGGTGCGTTAGCCGCCACCAGGGTAGTTACTGGATCATCTTCTTTCATTAACAAGGTAAACAAGCTTGCCAGCAGCATGAGCCTCATTGAGGTGAAAATGAGCCCACTTCTGTCCACCTTGCTTGCCTTCACATGGATTCTGTCTTCTTTTGAATCCTCTGCTACATTTAATGCTTCTGACCTTACCACTGAGCCAGAGAATGATGATGGAGGAAATTGTGAAGTGTTCATACAAAAATATATTTTTTGATCTGAGCTGTTTGAGATCCCTAAACCTATATACGTGTAATAACTTAAGCCATTCACAGGGAATGTCAACAAAGTAATGAAAACTAAGATCTAATGAGTGGTGTTATAAAAGAAATCTCCAGCCCTGATTAGTGTTGCAAAGCAAAACAGCAGTTGGGTGTCTTCTGCAAAGTGAAAGGTCACTGGTTCAATTCCTGGTCTCAGTACATGCCTGGGTTGCTGGTTCGGTCCCTGGTCGGTGCATATGTGAGAGGCAACCAATCAGTGTTTCTCTCCCTCTCTTTCTCCCTCCCTTCCCCCCTCTCTAAAAATAGATAAATAAAATCTTTTTAAAAATTAAAAAAAATAGAAATCTATTTTTACTATTGGGAAGGTGGAAAGTTTTAAGAAAGTTTTATATTTCTACAGAAAACATAAATGGAATTTATTATTCCAATATCTCAAATATCTTGTGATTTACTAAGTGTAAAGAATAAAGCATAAAAATCACTAAAGCATAAGAAGGCTTTAGCATATTCAGAGTAATTTTTAACTCTTTGCTAACAATCTACCATTCTCAGAAGACCAAATTGACATATTTCAAAAGTAATCAAAGTTGGTTCAGAGGAGAGGGAGGTTGGGGGACTGGGTGAAAGAAGGTGAAGGAATTATCCAGAAAACATACATACATGACACACAGACACAGACAACAGTGTGGTGATGGCCAGAGGGAAAGGGGGTGGGAGGTAGGTGGAGGTGCGCAGAGGGAAAATGGGGAAAGAAAGACCTTATTGGGGTGCTGGGTACCCGATGCAGTGTGCAGGTGATGCCTTAGTGAGCTGTGCATTTGGAACCCATATGGTTTTGTGAACCAGTGTCACCCCAGTGAATTCAATTTAAAGAAAAGAAGTGAATGCTCTGTAAATTAATGTAAGAAAACTAAACAACAACAAAAACCCTTTCTGCTTATGTGTTTATATTGTATATTTTTAAACCTGTTTTTGCTTAAACACATGTTTCTCTGTGCAATTCTAAAGGAGAATGTAGATTTTGGGAGATTTTTAGAGACCTATGCTCTTGGGAATGAGCTTATATAATAAAGGTTTGGAAGAAGTGATAGTTTTGAAAGGTTTCTAGTGATCAAAGCAGAAAGCTACGTGAGAAGATGGATATGTTGATCAATTGCATAGACACTGGTGCAGTTTTGAGAATGCCATATAGGATTAAGCTAATTATGCTTTAATACTTTTTATGTCTTTAAAAAGTCTAGAGGTGATTATGTGAAGTTCATTTCAGATAGATTAACATTTTCTTTGTTAGCAATAGGGATAACATTTATTACTCACCCAATAAATGTTTGAGATTTTCCTATGTGTTATACATAGGGTGATAAAACAAGATAAATGCAAACCCTGCTCTTGTGAATCTTATAATTGGGGGATAAAGATAATAAATAAGAAGCATGTTGAGAATTAGAATAGGAAAGTGATAGAGATAACATATTAAATTGTTATAGGTACCTGAAGTAGAAATTTTAATATTTTTGTGATTTTTTTTTCTTGTGTGTTTCTTTCTCTTTCAACAAATGTTTGATCATCTGCTGTGTGTCAGGCAGAAAATTTATAATGTTCCTGAACTCTAAGTAATATGGCATGTAGGTAATTTATAATTACTATTACTAATTCAGACAGATAATAACCCAGTTTACCAAGTATGGACATTGTTTTTTAATGTTTAGATATTTTAGTATTTTTTATTAGGTAAGTGTTTGTTTAGGTATCTTGTATTAGGCAAATTTATCACTTTTATATGGAAAAATATAGATGAGCATATGTGGCCTTGGCTAGGTAGTTCAGTTGTTTAGAGCGTTGTCCCAGTACACCAAGGTTGCAGGTTCCGTCCTTGGTCAAGGCACATACAAGAATCAACCAATGAATACATAAATAAGTGCAATAATAAATTGATGTTTCTCTCTCTCCCTTTCTCTCTTTAAAATCAATAAATAAAAGAAAAATATAGGTGAGCATATGTAATGGATGTTACATTGACTGACAAACTTACCTTATTTCTGATATGCTATGGCAAACTGTACAGTTAGCTTAACCTTAAGTCCATTTATTTATTCAGCCAACAGACATTAGCCTGCTAGGAGTTTGCCCCCGTGTAAGCACTGAGGTTCAGCAATAAAAGTTGAGTCCCTGCTCTAAAAAAATGTATCAAGTATTGTTTTATAACCTACAATATGGTCTCATCTCAGAAAATATTCACTGTGTGCTTGGGAAGAACGTATGTTCTGGTACTTTGGGGTATAGTATGCTATAGATGTCTATTAGGCCCAGTTGATTTTTATTTCCTTTATAATATTCTGCTTACTAATTCTATTATTGAGAGTAGAGAATCGAGCCCTGGATGGTGTGGCTCAGTGGATTGAGTAGCTGCCTGCAAACCAAAGGATCACTGGTTCGATTCTCAGTCAGGGCACATGTCTGGGTTGTGGGCCAGGTCCCCAGTAGGGGGTGCTGGAGAGGCAACCACACATTGATGTTTCTCTCCCTCTCTCCCTCCCTTCCCCTCTGTTTAAAAATGAAATAAATAAAATCTTTTTTAAAAAGGTAGGGAATTAAATTCTCCAACTACTATTGTCTATTACTCTCTTCAGTCTGTCATTTTGCTTCATGTATTTTGGGGTTTTTATTGTTAGGTGCAATATATTCATAATTGTTTTATCTTTCTGATTAAATGATGCTTTTTAAATTATTAAATGTTCTTCTAGTAACATTTTTAAGGTTTATTTTGTATGGTAGTAATATGACCTGTACAGTTTCTTATGGTAGTTGTTTCCATGATCCATCATTTCCCAATTTCCCATCCTTTTACTTTCATGTAGGGGGGCTCCACCTGCAGTTGCCCGCCCCCTCGCACCCCCAGCCGCCAGAGATGAGAATAAGTCTACCAAGATATGATCTGCTTGGGAAGGAAAGTAGCCAATCTCTCAGAGGAGAAGGGCCTTGAGCCTGTTCCTCGATGGGTTTTTATTGGGTTCTGTTTGCACAGGAATATAGGTAAAGCTTATCAATCATTGTCAGGCAGTAGTGATCAAACAATAGATATTCAAAGAACTATGAAGGCTTATTCTGAGTCAGGGTCAGTTAGCTAAAGGGCTATAAAAGTTTGGGAAACACTCATTTCATGCTTGGACCCTTATCAGAAAATTGAGGACATTCTTAGCAAAACAAGATTCACAGGATTTTATACATTCTTTCTTAGGCCTGATCGCCTCCGGGGAATCATCAGTTCCTGCCTAGGGCTACACCGCCCTCCCGCATTGTTTCAGGCTTAAGTCAGGCGGTGAAAGTAAGGCAACCAGGAGATTAGGAGACTTCTTACAGACAAAATGAGGACTCAGGCTATGTCAAAGCCACAGGGTGAGGGTCCATCACCCCCTTTTTCTGTAGCCCCCAAGTCCTTCCTTGATGGCCTCATTGCAACCATGCCTGTCTTAGGTCATCCCTCCCTTGAAGAATCTTACTCGTCATTGGCTAACTGGTCATCCACCTGGGGCCAAGCAGAGTGAAGTAAAGCAGCAGAGGCTGCGCTCCTGCCAGGAAGATAACCTTTGTCTCCTTAGTGGCTTATGGTCCCAAGCTCTTTTTATTCAGCCTTAGCCATGAGAAATTATAGCTTCTGAGACTAGGCAGGGAGGTTCCCAACACTTTCAACCTGTTTGTATCTTTGAATCGAAAGTATGTCTTCTTTACAAGACATATAGTTGGGTCTTGTTTATGTAATCTAGTCTGACAATCTCTACCTCTTGATTGGACTGTTTAGTCTACTCATTTGTTCAGTTGTTTAGTCTACTCACTTGTTTAGCCTACTTACCTTTAATATTATTTTTTTAACTTTTATTAATTTTTTAAAAGATTTTGTTTATTTTTAGAGAGGGGAGGGGAAGGAAAAAGAGAAGGAAAGAAACATCAATGTGTGGTTGCCTCTCAAACGCCCCCTACTGGGGACCTGGCCAGCAACTCAGGCATGTGCCCTGACTGGGAATCGAACTGGCGCCATTGGTTTGCAGTCCGACACTCAATCCACTGAGCCACACCAGCCAAGGCTAATGTTATGATTAATATAGTTAGGTTTATATCTGCCTTTTACTTTTTGTTTTTTGTACATGTCATGTCTTTTTTGTTCCTCTGTTCTTCCTTTACTGCTTTATTTTGCATTAAGTGAATATTTTCCAGTGTAATGTTTTGTTCCTTATAATGATGTTTTTCACCCTTTTATTTTCTTATTATTAGCTTGTAATATACGTGAGTTATTTGAATCTACTTCAGATTTACACTAACTTAATTCCAATGAAATACTGATGTATTATTCCTATATAGCTCAGTTTCCATTTGGTTCTTTTTAATAATTTTTAGTGCAAATATTGTTATATAAATTCTGTATATGTTAGAAACCCACTGATACATTGTTATAATTTAGTCTTTTAAAGAAGCTAAGAAAGGAGATGAAGTATATATTTATAGTTTGTTTTAATCTTATGTACTACCTCTTTCTCTTTGTGCGCGTGTGGGTTTGAGGTACCGTCTGGCATCTCTTCCTTATTCCATTATAGCTTTGCTTCCATCTGCTTCCTCTGTGCTGTCATTATCAAATAGGTTACATTTCTATATCTTACAGGTTCTGTGATACACTTATAAATGTGTTTTATACAGTTACTTTTTAAGTCAGTTAAGAGAAGAAAAGGGAGGAAATCTGCAATTACATTGTTTAATGGCAACATAATTACCTTTACCAGCATTCTTTTCTTGTCCCATGTAGACTGAACTCTCCATCTGGGGTGAGTTGCTTTCATGTTGTTGAATTTCTCTTGTTATTTCTTATAAGGCAGTTCTGCTAGTAACAAATTCTCCCAGATTTTGGTTACTTAAGAGTGTCTCTATTTTGCCATTATTTTTTAAAAGAGTTTTGCTTAATAGTTTTTTTTCTTCATCTTTTTAAATCTGTCATCCCACTGCCCACTGGCTCCATTGTTGATAATCAGCTGTTAGTCTTAACTAGTTTCCTTTGCATGTGACAAGTCTCAAGATTTTCTCTTAGTCTTTGGTTTTAACTGTTTTACTGTGGTGTTCTGGGTGTGGATATCTTTGAGTTTATGTTATTTTGAATTTGTTGAATTTTCTTGATACATAGGTTAATGTCTTTCATCAAACATGGGAAGTTTTCAGCCATTATTTGTTGGTATATTTTTTGTGCTTCTTTCTGTCTCCACTCTCCTTCTGGTACTTTCATTATCTATATATAGTGATATATTCAGTGATATATTCAATGATATATTCAGCAATATCTAAATTTCTCTAAGGCTTTGTTCATTTCAGTTTTTATTCTCTTTTCTTCTCTTCAGATTGCATAATCTCTATTGTTATTCAAGTTTATGGATTCTTCTGCCAATTCAAATCTGCTGTTGAGCCTTTGTAATGATTTTATTCATTTCAGTTATTGTTTTTTTAACTCCAGAATTTCTCTTTGGTTCTTTTTAATAATTTTTCTATTTATTGATATCCTTTTTTTTTTTTTTTTGATTATTTTATTGTTGTTCACTTACAGTTGTCTGCATTTACCCCCCAACCCCAGGCAAACCCACCTCCCTCCCTTGCTTCCACCCTCCCCCTTGGTTTTGTCCGTGTGTCCTTTATAGCAGTTCGTGAATACCCTTGTCCCCATTATCCCCTTCCCCCTCCCCTCTGGTTACTGCCAGATGTTCTAAATTTCTGTCTCTGGTTATAATTTGTTTCTCTGGTTGTATTTTGCTTGCTTACCTCACAAGCGTCTTGGCTGTGGCTGATCTGAGTTCCCCGGTAGCTGATCTGGCCTTGGTGCCTTCTCTCATGAGTCCTTATATAAAACCCCTTAACATTTCATATAGTAAAGGCTGCGTGATGATGTACTCCTTGAACTTGACCTTATCTG
>PVJI01023712.1:0-23099 GCA_004026765.1 Micronycteris hirsuta
TATGAGGACTCAGGAGTGAAGGCACTGAGGCCAGATCAGCTACCAGTGAATTCAGATCAGTTACAGCCAAGACGCTGGTGAGGTAAGCAAGCAAAATACAACCAGAGAAACAAAATAGAACCAGAGACATTGAAGTTTAGAACATTCTGGCAGTAACCAGAGGGGAGGAGGAAGGGGAGAAGGGGGACAAGGGTATTCAGGAACTGCTATAAAGGACACATGGACAAAACCAAGGGGGAGGGGGGAAGCAAGGGAGGGAGGTGGGTTTGCCTGGGGTGGGGTGGGGGGAGGGTAAATGCGGACAACTGTAATTGAACAACAATAAAATAATTTTAAAAAATGTGGAACCAAATGGAAACTATTGTGTATAGAGAAATGGCATGCAAATCAATAGCAAGGTACTATTATTTTATTATTTCAATAATTTGGAAAGACAGTCTGTGGGAACATGAGAGTATATAAACTTTAGCTTGAATTAAGTGAAACTCTATGAAAAGTTTCAAGATTGGAGATTATTGTTGATACAGTTGAGTGAGGAACAAGGATGTCGATATCTTTTATTTGACATTAATTCTCATGGTTCTATGTTCCAATAACCTGTTCACTCAGCCAGGGTGTAACAGGCTCTAAGGAAACTAAGCAGGTTACCTGCTTGTGGGAAGTAATCATTTTTAGCATGCTAGGTTAATTAGTGATTAAGTGCTTTCTATTCATTATTCCTCTCCACAGTTCAGTCTTTGACTCTATCATGAGTAAGCGTGAAGACTTTACATTGAAACATGCCTACATTTGAGTCTAAGTTCTATTTGCCACCTTAACTGAGTTTGATTTTAGCATATATAAAATAGGGATGAATATACTTGTCTCCTAGACTGATACAAGTATTAAATAAGTTGAATGACAATCATCTTCTTCCATACCGAGCTGGTTATTGCTCATGACTTACTTGTTCCTCTCCTTAGCCCAGTTAGGGATAAATCCCATAGCTAGGATGAGTGTTCTACTTCAAGAGTCAAAGCAACTATTCAGCATCAGTGAGAAGTGCACTTCACTGATTACCAATAAAAAGTAAAATTCTTATGCTATGTTTGAAGAGCAGCAAGGAGGAGTGTTAAACAGTATTCCAAGTCATGGAATAAAACCTGCCCCACTCCCTGGCTTCTCCACAGGAACTTTTTGTCTGAAGGGAGGGAAGTCATTCCTTTGGCATGAAACACTATTTCATTCTTCCTGCGTTTGCACCTAACTTACTTAAATTGGTTTAAATGTGTTAGATGTTGCTCACCACAATAACAGTAAAGGTTCAAGTATGACTTTCACGTGTTGATTTGTTGCCCAGCCTAGAGAAAACTGTAGTCTATTTAGAATTTAATAAAATTGTGTTTTGAAAATTGAGGATCCTTACCCAGCACGGCAAGATATACAAGTCCTAGAGTCAACCATGATCAGGGGACATCTGCTGATTAAACAGAGCAATAGGGCTTAGTAATGATTTTGGCTCCAAAATTTTTTATCTATTAATATTGAAGGAAGGAGGAGGATGCTATAAAACTAAAACTTTGCATTTAAAATAATTTCCTTGGTACAAGGAATAACATAGAATTAGTAACAATATTTTAAATTCTACATTTGTGAAGAGCACATAAAATTTCCTGAAATGTGACTATAAATATCTTTATATACATGCACTCCCTCCAACATGAAAATCTGATATAACAAAAAGTGTGTCTGAAAATAATTAAAAATTGCATATGAAATGTTTCAGGGTAAATCTAGTTAATGTCCATTGTATTCACTATGACATAATTTCAGTTCATAGGGAACTATTATGATATTATACTATGCCAAATTTAAATTTATTTTTTTAATTCCAAAATAAATTGTCTATTTTTCCTGTTGTTGCCTGTGTTTTTGGTGTCATGTTTAAGAAAATGTTGTCCACACCAAAGTTAAGAAGCTTTTTTTCCAAGTTAACTTTAGGAATAAAACTGTTAAAACTAATAACGGATTCAGTAAAGTTGCAGGATAAAAAATCAACATATAAAAATTAGTTGTATTTCTACACATCAACAATAAATTATCTGAAAAAAATTTTTTAAATCTCAATTTTCAGTACTTTAAAAAGGAACAAAATACTTACAATTAAACTTAACCAAGGACATAAAAGGTTTGTGCACTGAACACTATAACACACTTATGAAAGATATTGAAAAGCCCACAGTCAAACCTAGGCATAAATGTTCAACTGATCTTTGGCAAGGTGCCAAGAATCCACAAGAGAGAAAAGAGTCTTGAACTCTCTGGTTTTGGGGGAAAATCGAACCCATATTTTACAGCATATTAAAAAATGAACTACAAAGGGATTAAAGGCTTAAGTACACCCAGAAACTATGACACTATTAGGACAAATCATGGAAAAGATTTCACAACATTGGTCTTGGCAATGATTTCTTGGATATGACACCAAAAGCACCTACGACAAAACAAAAAATAGATAAGAGGGACTTCATCAAACTAAAAACTTCTGTGCAGCAAAGGAGGTAACAAAATGAAAACACAAACAGAAGAGCAGGAGCAAATATATGCAAACTATATATAGGTTTCCCCAGCTATCTGAAAGTATAACATTCCTATGAAACCCTTTAGGGGTTGAAACGGTGTAAAACCAAGAGTATCCCCTGCTTTCCAAAAGTCTGTTTAGGCCACTTTGCTTTTTCAAAAGACCTACCTTAGTCACTGTTTCACTACTGAAGAGTCATTACCTTACTACCTTTAGTAAGTCACCTACCTTCAGTAGGTCTTTTGTTAAAGCCAAGTGACCTAATGTAAACTTTTGGAAGGTGTGGGGATTCTTGTATCTGTTAAGTGGTTAACATCCAAAATATAGAATGAACTTCTCCAACTCAAGAGCAAGAAAGCTAATTGCCTGATATTTATTTGAAGAAGACGTACCATAGCCACCAGGTATTTGAAAAAAATGGTCAGCATTCATTAGGACAATACTGGTAAAATCTTTAATGAGATACTATTCCACACTTATTACGTTGGCTATCATAAAAAATAGAGTGTTAAAAAGAATGATTTTCCTAGATAAATGTGAACAGGGAGGAAGAAATTAGTCCCAGAATGGTGTGGAGACATCCTGGCTACATGAAGAGTGATCAGGGTCTGACTGGGTCTTCTCATCTCCACTCAGTGCCTGATTCAGGACCAGTCTTGGTAAATAAAATGCACACTGGTGCATGTCCTTTATATTTTAAATAGAGGGAACCTCTCAGAGTGAATAAAAAGATCATTTTAACTCTAATTCTTAAACTCCACTGACATGAATTCGTCCCTTGGGTGACCGTCTGTCTCTTGCAGAGTCCTTACAAATATTTCTGAGTCTCCAAAGCCAGGACCCTAGAATCCTTGTCACCCTGATCAAAGCTGACTTACTGCCCCATCCTGCACAGCTTCATCTGCTGAGAAACATGATCCCAGTTGATATTAATCACTGTTCCCGTGGTGCAAACAACTATTGACACAATAGTTATATTTATGAAGGGCTCCATGGCAGGAAGTATTTTAAAAAAGGGATTTTCTTTTCATAAATTCAGACTGAGAACAAAATGTCCTCTTATTTATCTTTTTTTTCTTTAATCTTTAGTCCCTCATAGCATTTTACAAATTTACTTTTAACAGGTATTTCATCCCCTTAAGAGTACTCACATCTGCATCCTGGTGACAAAACCCTGGGCTTTCTGTACACAGGCTTTTGAATATAATCAGACTCTAAATATCTGTTTGTGCTCTCAGTTGGGACACCCCTTATGAAGTTTTCTGGGCCTTAAAGAAAAGGATTGTTGAAATGAAATTATATAAGTGATGTAAGACATTGCCCGTAATACATGTGAACAAGAGTCATAAGTATAGAAAAAAATCTAAGCCTTTGCTAAAGCATTGCAAACATTCTCTATATTAAAACTTTGTATAAAGGATAAAAATACATGTATAAAACCAAAAACACATGTATAAAACCAAAAGGGGGTAGGATCAAGGGTGGGAAGTAGGGGTGGCTGGGGTTGGGAAGAGAGGAGGGAGGAAAATGGAGACAACTGTAATTGAACAACAGTAAAATGTGGGGGGGAGACTATCTTTAGCCCACTGTATGTGCTTACTGCTTCTGTCAAATATAAATGGACTATAAATGTGTAGGTTAAAAAATAAATTATTGGGGGACTTCCAGCCAAGAAGGAGGCATAGACAGACACACTGTGCCTCCTCTCACAACCAAAAGAGGAAAGACAACAATTTAAAAACAAAAAACCAACCAGAACTGACAGAAAATCAAACTGTGTGGACGTCCAACAACCAAGGAGTTAAAGAAGACACATTCATTCAGACCAGTAAACTGGATGGAGCCGGGCAGAGAGTGCATGGCAAGATGGCAGTTTGTGGTACAGGCAACACTACAGCTGGCCAAATCACAGCCAGCACACTCAGTGAAATCCAAGGCCAGCACACCTGAAGAAACCTGCCGCCAGCGCAGTCGGTGAAAGCCTGGGCTGGCCAACCCAGATCCAGCAGGGCTGAGACTAGTGGACCAGGTGGTCCCTCATTCGCTTGCAGATAAACTGGGAGAAAAAGCTGGGGAGCAGAACAGATCGAGCAACCCATCATCTTGGGGAAATAAAGCCTAAAACCACCAATTGAAAACACCTGTGGGGGTTGAGGCGGCAGCAGGAGGAACCCCCAGCCTCACAGGAGTTCATTGGAGAGACCCACAGAGACTTAGAACTACACAAGGCCACTCACCCGGGAACCAGCACAGAAGGGCCCAACTTGCTTGTGGGTAGTGGGGGAAGTGACTGAAAGATGGCAGAGAGAAGAGCAAGTGCCCTGATTCCCTCTCAAGCCCCGCCCCCACAGGCAGCATCACAATACAACAACATGGGTGACCCCACCCTGGTGAATACCTAAGGCTTTGCCCCTTAAAGTAACAGAAACATTGAGACTAAAAAAAAAAAAAAAAAAAAAAAAAAAAAAAAAAAAAAAAAAAAAAAAAAAAAAAAAAAAAAAAAAAAAAAAAAAAAAAAAAAAAAAAAAAAAAAAAAAAAAAAAAAAAAAAAAAAAAAAAAAAAAAAAAAAAAAAAAAAAAAAAAAAAAAAAAAAAAAAAAAAAAAAGGCCCAGATGAAAGAGGAGATAAAAGCTCCAGGAAAAATACAACTAAGCCACAAAAAGATAGCCAACCTTTCAGATGCACAGTTCAAAACACTGGTAGTCAGGATGCTCACAGGATTGGTTGAATTTGGTCAGGAATTAGATGAAAAAATGAAGACTATGCTAAGAGAAATAAGGGGAAATGTACAGGGAACCAATAGTGATGGGAAGGAAACTGGAACTCAAATCAATGATGTGGACCAGAAGGAAGAAAGAAACATTCAACCAGAAAATAATGAAGAAACAAGAATTCAAAAAAATGAGGAGAGGCTTAGGAACCTCCAGGACATCTTTAAATGTTCCAACATTCGAGTCATAGGGATGCCAGAAGGAGAAGAGGAACACCAAAGGGTTGAAAACTTATTTGAACAAATAATGAAGGAGAACTTCCCCAATCTGGCAAAGGAAATAGACTTCCAGGAAGTCCAGGAATGTCAGAGAGTCCCAAAGAAGTTGGACCCAAAGAGGAACACACCAAGACACATCATAATTGCATTACCCAAGATTAAAAATAAGGAGAGAATCTTAGAAGCAGCAAGAGAAAAGGGGACAGTTACCTACAAAGAAATTCCCATAGACTGTCAGCTGATTTCTTGAAAGAGACCTTTCAGGCAAGAAGGGGCTGGAAAAAAGTATACCAAGTCATGAAAGGCAAGAACCTACATCCAAGAATACTCTATCCAGAAAAACTTTCATTTAGAATGGAAGGGCAGATAAAGTGCTTCTCAGATAAGGTCAAGATCAAGGAGTTCATCATCACCCAGCCTTTATTATATGAAATGTTAAAGGGAATTATATAAGACAGGAAAGGATATCAACAGGGGAGTGGGAAGGATATAGAGGAGGACAAAATACAGAGAATAAGTAGCATAAACAGTAGGTAGAAAACAGACAGGGGGAGGTTAAAAATAGTATAGGAAATGTAGAAGTCAAAGAACTTATGAGTATGACTCATGGACAAAAACTAAAGGGCGGGGAATGGGGGGGAGGGGCGTAAAAGGGGGGGAAATGGGACAACTGTAATAGCATAATCAATAAAATATATTTTAAAAAACAGTTATTGGGTGTCAATTATGTGCTAGGCACTGTGGTAGGCATGAGGAGACTCAGCAGTGAATGAAAAATATATCCCAAGGGATTAAGATGTAAAAATTGCCAGTTATAAAAACAATCATGGGGATGTAAAAAGCAGCATAAGGAATATAGTTGATAATATTATAATAACTATGTATGGTGTCAGATAGGTACTAAACTTATGGGGTGATCACTTTGTAAGTTATACAAATGTCTAATAATGACTATGTTTTATACCTGAAAGTAATATAATATGTAATTGAAAAATTAAAAAATAAAATGTCAAACATATGAAGGAGGAATAGAATAAATTATTTTAAAAAATAAGTAGCCTGGCTGGCGTGGCTCAGTGGATTGCGCACCAGCTGGGAACCAGAGGGTCCCGGTTCAATTCCCAGTCAGGGCACATGCCTGGGTTGTGGGCCAGGTCCCCAGTGAGGGCCATGTGAGAGGCAACCATACATTGCTCTTTCTCCTTCCCTTCTCCTCTCTCTGAAAATAAATAAATAAAATCTTAAAAAAATAAAAAAAAAATTAAGTAAGTAAAAATACTTTGGAAATGGTGCCAGTTGTTATTTCTCCTCTTTCATTTCTGATTTTATTTATTTGGGTCCTTCCTTTTCTTTTTCCTGATCAGTCTAGTAGAAGGTTTATCAATCCTGTTTATCTTTTCAAAGAATAAGCTCTTGGATGTATTGATCTTTCTGATCATTTTTAGACTCTATTTAATTTCTGCTCTGATATTTATATGAACAAGTATATACCAAAAAATTGGACAACCTGGATGAAATGGATAAATTCCTAAAAACATACAATGTCCCAAAACTAAATCAGGAAGAATCGGAGAATATGAATAGACCAATTACACCTAATGAAATTGAAGCAGTAATAAAAAAAAAAAAAAACTCCCAAAGAACAAAAGCCCTGGACATGATGGCTTCATAGGAGAATTTTACCAAATATTCCTCCTTCTGAAACTATTTCATAAAATTCAAGAGAAGAGAAGCCTCTCAAACCCATTTTTATGAGGTCAGCATTATCCTAATTCCAAAATGATATAAAGACACTACAAAGAAATAAAATTATAAGCCAATATTTCTGATGAACTTAGATGGCAAAATCTTCAACAAAATATTATCAAACTGAATACAACAATGCTTCACAAAGATCATACACCATGATCTAGTGGCATGTATTCAAGCAATGCAGTGTTGGTACAACATTCGCAAATCAATAAATGTGATTCACCACAAAAACAAAATGAAGGATGAAAACCACATGATCCTATCAATAGATGTAGTAAAGACATTTGATAAAATCCAACACCCATTTATGATAAAAATTCTAAGCAAAGTGGGAATATAGGGGACATATTTAAACATAAGAAGGCATATATGACAAACCTATTGCCAGCATCATACTCAATGGGAAAAAATCTACAAGCATTCCACTTAAGATTGGGAATAAGACAGGGATTACTTCTTTCACCTCCCTTTTTCAACACAGTATGGAAATTTCTAGACACAACAATTAGACAAGAAAAAGAAATAAAGGCATCCAAATTGGAAAGGAAGAAGTAAAACTGTCTTTATTTGCAGATTACATGATGCTGTACATAGAGAACCCCAAAGATTCCACCAAGTAACTACTAGAACTGACAAATGAATTCAGTGAAGTAGCAGGATACAAAATCAATATCCAGCCATCAGTTTCATTTTTATATGCCAATAATGAACTAACAGACAGGAAAAATTTTTTAAAAATCACATTCACAGTTGTTGCAAGAAGAATAAAATATCTAGGAATAAACCTAACCAAGGATGTGAAAGACCTGTAGTTGGAAAATTAAAAGACACTCAATAAAGAAGTAGGAGAAGATGCAAATAAATGGAAGTACATACTGTGTTCATGAATAGGAAGAATTGACATCATTAAAATGTCCATACTACCCAAAGCAATCTATAGATTCAATGCAATTCCTATGAAGATTCCAATGATGCATTTTACAGAACTAGAACAAATATTTCAAGAATTTACATGGAACCAGAAAAGGCCCTGCTTAGCAACAGCTATCCTGAGAAAGGAGAGTAAAGTTGGAGGAATTATACTACCTAATATTAAAGTATACTATAATGCCATAGTAATCAAAACAGCATGGTACTGGCATAAAACCAGACACATAGATCAATGGAACAGGATAGAGAGCCCAGAAATAAACCCACACCTTTATAGTCAATTAATATTTGATAGAGGAAGCAAGGACATAAAAAGGGCTAATGATAATCTATTCAATAAATGGTGTTGGGAAAATTGGACATATACTTGCAGACAAATGAAACTATACCACCTTCTTACATCACACATAAGAAAACATTCAAAGAGGATCAAAGACTTAAATGTTAGATCTGAAATCATAAGAATCCTAGAAGAAAATATAGGCAGCAAAATCTTAGACTCAGACATTGCTCATAGCAACGTTTGATCTGCTATATCACCCCAAGTAAGGGAAACAAAAGAAAAAATAAACAAATGGGACTACATCAAACTAAAAAGTTTGTTCCAATCAAAGGAAATCACCATCAAAATAATAAGACAACCTACAGAACGGGAACATATTTACCAATATATCTGGTAAGGAGTTAATATCCAAAATTTATAAGAATTTACAAAACAATACCAAAAAAACCCCACCAAAAACTCAACAACCCAATTATAAATGGACAAAGGACCTTAATATACACTTCTCCAAAGAAGACATGCAGATGGCCAATAGATATGTGAAAAGTTGCTCAGTTTCAGTAATCATCAGAGAAATGCAAATGAAAACCACAATGAGATACCATCCCACACTTGTCAGAATGGCTATTGTCAATAAATAAAAAATGAAGTGATGGCGAGGATGTGGAAATAGGGGAACACTTTTGCATTGTTGGTGGGAATACAGACTAGTGTAGCCACTATAGAAAGCAGTATGGAAATTCCTCAAAGAGTTAAAAATATATCTGTCTTTTGACCCAGCATTCCCACTTCTGGGAATATATCCAAAGGAACAAAAAACACTCATTCGAAAGAACATAAGCACCTCTGTGATCACTGAAGTGTTATTTACAATCTCCAATACATGGAAGCAGCACAAGTGTTCATCAGTAGATGAGGGGATAAAACAACTATGTGATATTTACACACTGGCATACTACTCAGCCATAAAAAGAAGACAGTTTTACCTTTTGCAACAGCATGGATGGACATGGAGAACATTATGCTAAGTGAAATAAGCCAGTCAGGGAAAGACAAAAAACATATGATTTCTTCACTCACATGTGGAATCTAACAAAGAAACTGAACTAACAAAGAAAATGGGAACAGGCTCATAGATGGAGAGCAGGATAACAGCTAGTGGGGGATGTGAGTAGGGAAGGGATTGAGAAAAAGCGAAAAAGGACTCGTAGACATGGATGACAGTGGCATGATTGTTGGGGGGAGGGAATTATAAGAGGGCTAAATGGTAATGAAAAAACTACAATAATGATTAAATTAAAAAATAAAACTTCAGATAGCAGCCTAAAAAAAAATCCCCTGTGCTTATGCTTATAGTAGTTTACATGTTTCCTATTGGTTCATGTAGAGTCTAAAACTAACATCTAATCATTTGATCAGTATTAAGACAACCAAAAATAAGGGTTTAAATCTTCAAAATATTAGTGTAGCATTATGTTTAAAAATTATCTACAACAAAAATGTATTTATGGTACCATTTTCAAGGAGTACTATATTAGGACCAATTTTGTAGAAAGGGAATTGCTTCCTCTCCCTGTTCATGAGTGAATCTAGCAGTGGCATGTTAACAGTTTTGTGAGGTTTGCAGTTTAGTCACCCCTATTGGAAGGAGGAGCTTTTCAGACGGGGGGGGGGGAACACACTGAGTAATTTTACACAAATCCAGTGTGACTTTGTTATTGGAAAATTGACTCAATCAAAACACCGGAGGTAGTGAAGAGGCAGTTTATTTACGCATGTGGACCCAGAGGAGTGGTCTCCAAATTCTGGGCCCTGAATTGCAGTTTTTGGTTCCTTTTATCTGCTTTAGTGTGGGCGGGGTCTTTTCTCTCTTTTTTTTTTCCCTCAAAGCACTTTATAGAAGCAAAAGAGAAGTGGTTAACAGGCTTCAGCTAAAACTGGGGCAAGGGACGTGGTTGGTGGCTTCAGCTGAACCTGGGCAAGGGAAGTGGCCGACGGCTTCAGCTGAATCTGGGCATCTCAGTCTTTTTAATTTCTTTAACAACTTCAGTTCATTACTCTTCATCCCCCAAATATTTTAAGGTATTGGGTTTGGATTCTCAGTATATCACTTGTCTTATCTATCAATCTCTACTTTCTGTTTTCTTTACATTTTTAAGTTTGTATAAATGTCTGTACTGTTTTGCTTTTGGATGTATTTTCTAATTAAAAAAGCACATGAGAAATATTATTGGTATACTAATACCTTAGTGAGCACATAATAAATAAATGGCTGCAGTGATGTAGACAAAAATAAAAAATAAAAAAAATTAAACTTCAGAAATTTAAAAAATCTGCTGCCAAAAAATACAAACAGAAAACCAGCAAAATATGTCTTTGAAAATTGATATTAGATACTTCCTTTATCCCCTTATTTGAATACATAAAATATTTAGGCTGAAAATAGAATGGATGTTATATAGTTTGTACCAAATGTATGAGAAGGAGGCAATTTATCCATAATCTTTATTTGAAGAGGAAGGTTCCTCACATTCTATCTCTCTGTAAAGTAGAAAAGAAACAGGTGAGACAGCCATGTGAACAGCCAACTAGCTTCTGTGAAGGTCTTTTCTCTACTGGCTTAACATGAAAGAAGAAAAAATTGATCAAACAATCAGACTTTTCAAGTGTGGGGTCTGCTGGAAGCTTCTGGAGTGCAGGCTATGGAGTTTCCTGCTGTCAGAACAGTATGACTCCTGGGGACTCTGCTCTCTTGGGAGAGTAGGTCTGTCTTGGTGGGTGCTCAAGCTATAGTCCGCGTGATTTCAGAGTTCTGTTCAACTCTTTGGGAAGCCAGTTGTCAGTGATCTGATTTGTGCCATTAACCAAGGATTAAATGAAAAGCATTTTTTGTGTGTTCCCCAAAATATTTCCCATGTCACTTGTCCTCATCTATTATACTGACATCTATGCTGAGTATGTTCTATCCTAGTTCATACTATAACAAAAAATTAATATAAAGGAAAATCAAGGTTTTTAAAATAAAATGGATAAATAGAAATATTTAGAAACATCCTGATAAAGATAAAAAGTTTTATGTACATGTAATAGATACTGCAGAAATGATTGAAAGTTACTGTTTCTTAAACTACTTAAACAACTCAGATAGAAGCCTATAGGAGACCAGTCTGCATGGTGTGGGCCCAGCTCCCACTCGAAAAGGCCAGTGGAAAGCGAGGTCCGGTATACAGGACCCACACCCACAGATAGATTCTCCGGTGGGAAATCAGGCCTGCATTGTACCTAGGCTGCTTTGAGGCTTGCTTTTTGCTAAAACTCCCTCACCCTGAATTGAGGCAACAAACGTTTACTGCATATCTTTAAAGTAACTTCCTAAAATCTGTGCTAAACTTTCTAAGGACAGTGTAACCAGTTCAGCCACTTTTCCCTTTACATTTGCAAACATCCTTCCTTTTTTGATGTAATTAGCAACATCCTCTCCTTTGTTTTCTCCAAAGTTTCTTTTGAGAAATCAGCTGATAGCCTTATGGAAACTCCTTTGTAGGTGACTCTCTCCTTTTCTCTTGCTGTTTTTAAGATTCTCTCCTTATCTTGAATTTTGGGTAATGTAATTATGACGTGTCTTCTTAGTGTGTTCCTCCTTGGGTCTAACTTCTTTGAGACAAAGAAATGTGGCCCAAATGAAATAATAGAATAAAACTACAGAAAAATAACTAAGTGACAAGGAGATAGCCAACCTATCAGATTCAGAGTTCAAAACATTGGTAATCAGGATGCTCACAGAACTGACTGAGCTTGGTCACAAAATGAAGGAACAAATTAGGGCTATGCAAAGTGAAATAAAGAAAAATATACAGGGAACCAACAGTGAAGGGAAGGAAACCAAGACTCAAATCAATGATTTGGAACAGAAGGAAGAAATAAACATTCAACTAGAACAGAATGAATAAACAAGAATTCTAAAACAATGAGGAGAGGCTAAGGAACCTCAGGGACAACTTTAAAAGTTCTAACATCACAGGGGTGCCATAAGTAAAGGAGGAAGAGCAGGAAATTGAAAACTTATTTGAAAAAGTAATGAAGAAAAACTTCCCCAATCTGGTGAAGGAAATAGATGTGCAAGTCCAGGAAGCTCATAGAATCTCAAAGAAATCTATTTCTTCCTTCTTTATTTTTAACCTACATAAGTCTTATGTCGTATAGTGAAATTCTTGCATAGAGCTAGACTTTGCTTTTTTTAAAACCATACCTGAAAATCTCTGTTTTTTTGGTATGTTTAAACATTCCCATTTAAAATGATAGTTGAAGTAGTTGGAGTCAATTGTTTTTCTATGTGTTTTATGTTGTTCCATTTGTTCTTTATTTTTCCTCTGTTTTCTGCTTTCTCAAGATTTGGGGGGTGTATTTTATGATTCAATTATATATTTTCTATTGACTTTTATTTATTTGTCTTTTAAAAACACTTTTAGTCAATTTGCTTGGACTTACAGCATTCATTTCTAGTAATTTGAGTCCACCTTCAGATAATAATATAAAATTTCATATACAATATGATGACTGGATAACAAGATATTCCCTGTTCATCCCTCTCAACCCTATGCCAATATTGTACACATGTCATTCTCACAATGCTCTGAGCACATAATACATTACCGTTATTATTGCTTCAAAAACTCTATGTTCCTCAAGTTATCAAGATGCCATTAAATCATTATACTTCATTTATTCCACCCACAACACCCTTTTGTTCTGTAGATCCAAGTTTCTGACCTATTCCATGTTCTTTCTGGCCTGAAGTACTTCTTTTAACATTCCTTGTGAAGTAGGTCTTTTGGCAATTAATAATCTTTATTTTTGTTTGTCTGAGAAAGGCTTTGTAACTTTATCTGAATGATAATTTTGCTGGATATAAATTCTGGGTTGATTCTTTTCCTGTCAAAATTACTTTTTCTATCTTTCATGCATTTTGATAAGATGTGTACTGCATTTCTTATTCTTATTCCCCTGTATCTCCCCCCCCATGGAGGCTTTCAAGATTTTTCTTTATTTCGTTAATTTTTGGCTTATTATTTTTCTCTTGAGCTTATTGCTATTAAAATTGGTATCCGCCACAACCATTGAAAAGCTCTTAGTCATTACTTATTCAAATAATTCTTTAATCTCTAGCATGGGGGATCCCAATTATTCATGATATGTAGCTTTACATGGTCCCTCATTTACATGACATTCTTTTCAAAATCCTTTTCTAATATTTGTGCTTGGGTTTGAAAATTTCTGTTGCCCTACTTTCAAATTGACTGATCATTTCTGTGGCTGTGCTGAGTGTACATAGGAACTCACAGGAGGTCATCATTTTAATTTTGCTATCTTTGGTTTCTAGCATTTTTATTTGATACTTTCTTATATTTTCCATTTTTCTGATAATAAGAAATTATTGTATACTTTTTTTAGAAACTTTAATACATTAATTAAAGTTATTTTAAATACCCTGTATGACTAATCCAACATATATGTCATATGTTAGTCTGGTTCTATGATTGCTTTTTTCTTCATATTTTTGGCATATCATGCATCTTTTATTGAAAGCAGGATGTGAATTGGGTAATAGAGATGAAGTAAATGGCATTTAATGTGAAGATTTATATGAATATGGCTAGAACCTAAGCTTTGTTTAATGTTTGCTGTAGCTGTGGGTATTGAAGAATTTAAATTCTTCTACTGACCTTGCTTCAGTCTCTATTCTAACCTTTCGCTCCTTAATGCACTCCTCGTCAAAGAGTTGGTGCTCTGCAGCTTTGTCAGGTGGGACCCACTATTACTGAAGTTCTGTTGGTATGACAGTGAGGGATGGGGAGGGGAAGTCTGTGGCCCATGTCTTTGAGCTGTGACCTTCCCAAATGTTTCTCTACTTCTATAGGTTTGCTCTTTATCCTGGCCTTCTAACACCTTTTCTGGCTATAATATTCCCAATCTGTTTCTGTAAAGGCTTGACCCTTGTTGATTTTGTACTTTTTTTCCTCTGTAAGTGAGACAGGATAGTTAGGCTGGGGTGGAGAAATACCCTTTGCCAAGCTGGTAGGACAAGGCAGAGCCTCCTACCCCCACTGACTTCCAAGACCAAGGGTCTGGGTACATTTCACAGTGGTTACTCTTCCCCTCTCCTAATCACTAGAAGTGGGAGCTTGCTTAATATGGTCTTTTTAATTTTTTGAACCTGTTCTTTATAAATAGTTGAGAGAAAGGTAACTTAGTCTCTAATTTGGAGACTGAAATGCTATCTTCACAAAAATATCGTTTTTATTCTTTCTTACTCTGAAAACAATTATATTTCCCCAAAACCCATTTTGAAATGCTATCAACTAACTTGGTTTAGAGAAATAGTTTATTTCTGTTTATACTTTTTACATATATGACTTTTCTGAAGGCAGTTATTTGAACTTGCTGCTGTGTGGTGGGAGAAAGGACCGCTAAGTGTAATACAGGACAGAAAACTTCTTTTTTTCTTTCATACTTTTATATCACTCATGAGTGTGTTACCTCAAGGTCCAGGAAGGCATAGTCTTCACTTGATCACTTTTAGACATCCTGAAAGATTCCAGTGAAGAAAGCTATACACTTAAATTTCTAAATTTTATCCCAAAAGTAGACTAGGAGGTATTGGGTGTAAGAGTTATTTACATTTCTGAACTACCACGATAGGTGTTAATATTGTTCATAAGAGTTGTTATGAGAATTATGTGTTTTTACCACTCATTTAATAAAAAAATTCTTTTATTTTTAAGTATGTTTTATTGATTATGCTGTCAATTTTTTCCCTTTTCCCCCATCTGCAAAGTACTCCTCTTCCCTCCCGCAGTTCCCCACTAAGTTCATGTCCTGGGGTTGTGCGTGTAAGTTCTTTGGCTTCTCCCTTTCCTATACTATTCTTAACACCCCCCATCTATTTTGTTCCTAGATATTATGCTTCTTGATCCCTAAACCATTACTCCCTTCTTCACCTTCCCCTCCCAACTGATAACTTTCCAAATGATCCCCATACCAGTGATTCTGTTCCCGTTATGGTTGTTTGTTTAGGTTTGTTTGTTTGTTTTATTTTGTTTTTATTTTTTAGATTCAGTTGTCGATAGTTGTGAATTTGATGTCATTTTAATGATCATAGTTTTGATCTTATTTTTCTTAAATAAGTCCCTTTAACATTTCATATAATAGACCTGGCTGGTGTGGCTCAGTGTCTTCAGTGCTGGCCTGAAAACCAAAAAGGTCACAGGTTCAATTCCCAGTCAGGACACATGCCTGGGTTTCAGGTCATATTCCCCAGTTAAGGGCATGTGAGAAGCAACCAGTTAATGTATCTCTTGCACATTGATGTTCCTCTCCCTCTTTTTCTCCCTTCCTTCCCCTCTCTCGAAGAAGTAAATAAATAAAATCTTTTAAAATTTTTCATATAATAATGATTTGGTGATGATGAATGTCTTTATCTTTACCTTCCATTCTAAATGATAGCTTTGCTGGTAAAGTAATCTTGGTTGTAGGTCCTTGTTTTTCATTACTCTGAATACTTCTTGCCAACTCCTTCTGGCCTGCGAAGTTTTGTTTGAGAAATCAGCCAAAAGTCTTATGGAAACTCCTTTGTAGTTACCTCTGCTTTTCTCTTGTTGCTTGTAAGATTCTCTTTTTATCTTTATCCCTTAGCATTTTAATTGTGATGTGTCTTGGTGTGGTCCTCTTTGGGTCCAACTTGATTGGGACTCTGCTTCCTGGACCTGCATGTACATTTCCTTTGCCAAATTAATGAAGTTTTCCTTCATGCAGAGGTCCAGCCTCTGCGGGGCTCTGGATCCCTGAAGGATGGATGACAGAGGCAGAAGGGAACAAATCCAGACACCGTCAATGGAGTCCGGGGGACAGCCAGGCCTCTTTGCTCTGACTGGAACAGCCAGGCCTCTGGGGCAAGACTGACACTCCATGAGAATTTCTCTTTATTTTTATAAGGAGGGATTTTCAATCAGTGTGAGAAACAGATGCAAGTTACAAATCATCAAGGCAGAAAAAAGCTAACGTGAACAATTTAGAAAAAATACAGAACATTTCAGATTTCACTTATGAGAACAAACGGTTTCTTTCAGAGTTAGATACTTTTTACCAAGAACATTTGTTATCTATCTTGAGGGGGGCGTGGGTTGTGGCTCCTTGAGTCTACAAGTGTTAATTGTTCTGGAGGCGTTGCTAGGGGCAACGACTTTCTTCAGCGTTGCCAGTTGTCCTGCTAAAAGTTTATTCCTCTCCTTAACCCTTTTATGTGCGGAAAAAATAGCCAGGGTAGGTTAGGGGCTTTTGCGGTCTGCAGTCAATAAGTCATTCGAACAACATCATAAGAAATTGTGCCAATTTTCCGTAGCAAAGTGCCAATATCTAAGAATCCTGCCACCAATTGTTCAACAAAAGCAAGCATGTAAAAGGAGAGATATGGGAGAACTGCCAATGTCACTTCTGCCGTGCAGAGGCATCTCACCCATCCTGAGTGTGCCAAGAAATGGGTTTAGGTCGGCTCACAACACCTTCATTATTTTTTCAAATAGATTTTCAACTTCTTGCTCTTTCTCTTCTCTTTCTGGCAACCCTATGATGTGAATGTTGAACCTCTTGAAGTTGTCCCAGAGGCTGCTTATACTACCCTCATTTCTTTAGATTCTTTTTTCTTATTGTTGTTTGGATTGGTTGTTTATTGCTTCCTTACATTCCAGATCATTGATTTGATTCTCAGTTTCTTGTTTCCCTATAAATTATTTCAATTAGTGAATCCTTTGTTTCAGACTGGATCTTTCTTATGCTGCTAAACTCCTCACTAATTTTCCTGAGCATCTTTATAACCAGTGTTTTGAACCTTGCATCTGTTAGATTGCTTATTTCCATTCCGTTTAGTTCTTTTTCTGAAATGTTGATCTGTTCTTTCATCTGGGCCATGTTTTTTTGTATCCTTATTTTGGTAGCCTCCCTATGTTTATTTCTAAGTATTAAGTAGAGTTTCTTTGACTCCATGTCTTGGTAGCGTGCCCTGATGTAGGTGTCCTATAGGGTCCAGTGGCACAGCCTCCCCTATTGCCCAAGCTGGGTATTAGAGGTATGCTCTTTTTGGGGGGGTTGAGTATACCTTCCTCTTGTAGTTGAGCCTTGGTTGCTATTGGCAGATCAATAAGAGGAATTTACCCAGGCCAGTGAGCTGTAAGGTTTGGCTTTGACCACTTACCACCATCCTCTGCCCTCTGTGGAGAATCAGTTGTGCAGGGGAAGGGTGGCAGTGCTCCAAAGTGGTCTCTAGCTGTCCAATAGCCCTGGAATTTCCTTATTGGTGAAGGCCAAGTTCAGCCCCACCCATGTTTTGCCAGTGGCCACCATGCATGAGCTATACAGCAGTCTTAGAAGTCTACTACTTGTGTTGGGCTTGGAGATTCCCAGGCAAACCAAGGTGTGAAACAAATCTGGCTGCTGCTAGTGCCTGGCCTGAAGCTCACAGAGGCCAGATGGTGTTTTTTATAGGATTTAGGAAGTTGTGAAGAAGGAGCCAAGACCAGTTATGCATATGGAAAAGCAGCTTAGGTGGGCTTGTAAGTTGGATGGGGCAGTCTTTGGAGAACACCAAGGTGGGTCATACAGTGTTATCCAAGTTTCTGGAGTCTCAAATATGGCACCAGCTTGCTGGTTGTATGCTCTGTTGGGGGGAGGGCTCAGAAAAGGGACAATTGCTACCATTTACCCAGATGCCAGGTACTTCATCCTCTCTCAGTATGCCACTGGTTCTGTTCAAACTGCCACCCCAATGCTGGAGCTCAGATTGAGTGAGTCTGATTAGGTGAGTCTGTGTGGGCTGGGGGGCGGGGTGTTGGTTAAGAGAAACTGCTTGGGACTTTTGCAGCCAGAAGTTGTGGGGACATATCTTTTTGGCACTGGAACCCTGAGCGGGAGGCGGGCTGGTGTGAGACTGGGACTCCTTGCTCCTATAATATCCCTCCTGAATTTTTATCCACCACATATGGGTGAGAGACCAGCCCATTCTTCATCTGTGACCCTCTTACCAGTCTCAATGGATGTTGTTTCTTTAAGTCCATAGTTGTCAGATTTCCATTTGATTCAATTTCTGACGATTCTGGTGATAGTTGTTCTATATTTTTGCTGCGGATTCCATCCCGCAAAATCCGTGGTGACCATAACCGAATGAGTGAATGAATCTCACACAGAGACACGCATGGAAGAGGAAATCCGGGGCCACGGACCCTTTCCTTATTGTCTCGGAGAGGGCCTCAAGCATAGCTTAGCCTGGCTTTTTATTAGATGTTTCAGGATACATTCACATCAGAATGGCCTTCATTAACTATGTGCAGAACGCAGATCTAAACTAGGTGGTAAAGATACATCAAAAGGGGGTAGATATGTGGGCGGATTATTCAGGAAGGTAAACATTGTGGCAGAAAAGATCCTCAGGCATTCATTAGCATAAGCCCCTTGATTCCAGGATAAGACACTCAGAAAGGCAGTAAATTTTAAGAAATATCTTAGCCAAATTTCTCTTCAAAGAATTCCTTTCCACAGACATGGGTCCACGCATGCCGGCTTGGGAGATTTTTTTCACGCGGAGGCTTTGCTCACGTGTGATCCCAGAGCTACACTTTTCCATGCATGGGAAAAGAATTTCCACATATTTTAGTTGTAATTTTGGTGTGATTGTGCAAAGAGACAAGTCATGTCTGTCTACACCACCATCTTGACCCTAAGAAACTTGTTTTAGATCATGTTTAAAAGTTGCTAAACATAAATTTGATTAAAATATTAGAACTTGAAGAAACTTTAGAAGAGTGCTCATGAAACTTTAGAGTAATTAAGTAGAAGAGACTGAAAGAAACTCATCTGCAATACAGATGGACATAAGAGAAAGAGAAAAATCTGGAAATGGCAAGTGGAAATACTACAGGACATGTCAAATAGAAGTTCTGGGCAGGAATGAGCAAAATGCTACAGTCAATGTGGAAACATCTAAAAAACACCATAACAAGAGATGCTAGGTATGAGTTAAAAAAACAATAAATGAACAATTTCTGACATCTTGGTAATTAAAATAAAAGGGGTAAACCTTAAAAGTAAGGTTTTTCCCTGCTGTGTAATAGAAAAATTAAATCAGTGACTTCTCCATTTTGAGTTCTCCATAAGCCTCTTAATCTGGAAGATTTTCTATTCTTTGCCTGAATTTCCCTATTTTGTTTAGTCAGGGTTCAATGATGTTTTATTAATCATTAGTTGCACATTCAATTACTTTTTGAGTTAGCCAGCAAGAGTAAAATTTATTGTGGATATTCATAAAGGCATTTCTTTGGTTGAATGGTAACATAAAATGAGCCATTTTAGCAGAACCTAATATGTATTAACATCTTAATTTTATTCATATATTTAAATGTATATGAGTTAGCAATCCAATTTAATTTATTCCATGTGTTTAACTAATGATTAATAAAACATCATTGAACCCTGACTAAACAAAATAGGGAAATTCGGGCAAAGAATAGAAAATCTTCCAGATTAAGAGGCTTATGGAGAACTCAAAATGGAGAAGTCACTGATTTAATTTTTCTATTACACAGCGGGGAAAAACCTTACTTTTAAGGTTTACCCCTTTTATTTTAATAACCAAGATGTCAGAAATTGTTCATTTATTGTTTTTTTAAGGGCTCAGCAGTGTGCAGTATAAACTGCCCATGCTGAGGAAGAAGTTGATATTTATAAAGACGGTTCTTCAAACATGCACATGTCCATGGATTTATTATAAATTTCCATGAAAGACTATGCATATATTGAAGTACTTTGTCTTCAGAAACCATGTTCACTTTCATGAATCAAGGGAAACATGATTTGAGATGTCAAAATCACATTTACTATTGCCTTTCCCCAACAGGACTATCAGCCAATGTACTAAACTCATGCCAATCAAACATTTATGAGTTCCAGAAAAATATAAGAAATTTTATTCAGATTGTTGTACAGAGCTAAGTAAAAGCTGACATGATTATTTGTCCTTATAGAAGAGCATATAGAAGACATCTTTTCTTTTAACTGTTTTTCATTTTGCCCCTGGCATTGAATTATAAAACTTCTGAAACAAAAAGTCACACAAGCTTTCTCCTTCCACTTAATTGAGATATGAATTTCAGGAAAGTAGAGTGATTTTTTTTTAGTAAATTAATACAAATTTGCTGACTTAATTATTTAATCCATGACTTTTATTATTCTAAATTATGTGAAGATGACAGGGTAAGAATTGTGGGAGTTCTTTCCACATGCGTGAAAACACGCAGTCCCAGGATTCACGTATACAGAGCATGACTCCATGTGAGGAAAAATTATTCCCATGTGGGCAAGCATGAATCATGTAAGTGGAAAAAGAATTCTCTAATGGGAATTTAGCAAAAATGTTTCTTAAGAAATTCTCTGACTTGCTGAGTCTCTCCCTCCCAGAGTCAAGAGACTTAAGTTAATTAATTCATGAAATTCTTCTCTGTCTCAATGTTTTATGGTCCTAAGAGTTAACAGCCCTAGTTAGCTTACCCTCAATTTACTTGTCTCCTGTTTAATGTACTACCCCGGTCCTGTCTGCCACCAGACCTGAATTTACAGCCTAATGCTCTGTACCCTAAATGTTTACCTTACCGAGTAAACCTACCCCTTATCTATTCCCTTTCCATATAGCCTCATGACCTTGCTGAAGACCCCTGTTCTTCATAAGTTCATGAATAATCAATCCAATGTAAATGTGTCCTAAAACTTCTAATAAAAAGTCCAGCTGAGCTATGCACAAGGCCTTTCAAAGATGGAGCGAAAGACCCGTAGCAACAACCAAAACTCTTTCTCCAAGCGTGCCTCTGGATGAGATTGATCCATGCGTCAGGGTATGGTCCCCCACGGATTTCGCTGGGAAGAAATCCCAATGTCAAAGAATTGTCCTTGCCTCAGACTATAGATATTTTTAGGGGCTGAACTGTGTCCCGCCAAAATCTGTATGTTGAAGCTCTGACTCCAAATACCTGAATATGTAACTTTATATGGAAACAGGGCCTTTAAAGAGGTGACAAAGCTAAAATGAAACCTTTAGGTAGGGCCCTGATCTAATCCTACTGGTATCCCTTTAAGAGGAGGATATGAGGACACACAGAAACACCAGTAATGTGGATGCAGAGTAAAGACCATATAAAAAGGCAGCCAGAGAGACATCAAGTGCAAACCAAGGACAAAAGTACCAGAGGAAAGCACCCCCACTGGAGCCTGGTAACCCCAGAACTGTGAGGAAATATATTTATTGTCTAAGCCTCCTGGTCCGTGGTGCTTTGTTATAACAGCTCTATGGAATGAAAAATGGAAACTTGCCCATAAAGAAGTCATCCCTCTGCCCTGGGCTTTGGGGGTGACCTCTTCTGGTAGGTAACAATGTGACTTAGATGGGGGATGGCCACACCAAGAAGACAAAGTACATAGTTCAGCATGGGATCTTCGAGTCATATAGTATCAGTAGACCTGAGGACAGAGGCCAACCACATGGGTAATGAGCTAATTAATCATACTCTGTAACTGTGGCCCAGTGGAAGCTCCAAGCCCCAGGGTGGAGTGAGTTTCCCTAGTTGGCAGTACTCTCTGGGTGTTTTCCCATATTGATTTGCGGGAAAATGCACTCTGACCCCATAGGGGTGGGAATGGTAGTCCCCTGGAGTCGACCTGTGCATGTGCTCTCTTGGATGATTTTATTCTGTATCTATTTCCGGGAATAAATCATAACCAGGAATATAATATATTTTGTTATGTTCTGTGATCCTTCTACAAAATTATCAAAACTGGTGGTGGTTTTGAGAACTTACATTGGTGTCACATGTGGGGCTGGTCTTGTGTGGAGCCTGGTCTCTTGTGTAATATGCTCCTCTGACCCATAACTGGCTAACTCTGCTCTAGCCTCTCATATATTAGAATCACTACGTGTTCAGCCCTCTGGATACTTTCATTTACCTAGTAGTCTGTTTGCAAATACTGCTCTTAAGATGATTAGAATTATTAAACAATATGCTACTAAACAAAGACCAGGTGAAAAAAGAAATAAAAATTGTCATGGGGTATGTCGGTCCTGCCGTAACCCGTAGTGACCGTAACCGAATGCGTGAAGAATCTCACACTGAGACACGTGGGGGGAAAGAATCCGGGGCCACGTGGCTTGATTCCTCTCGTCCCAGGAAAAAAGCCCCGAGCGTGGCTTAGCCGGGTTTTTATTGGAAAGCTCCCGATACAGCAAAATGGGAATGGCTATTCATTAGCAATGCAAGATGTTCCGGGCAACCATTAGCATAATCCCTTGGTTCCGGTTCCGGGGGAAGGGTCCCAGCAAGTAACAAGTCCTAGGAAGTAAGTTAATCCAATTTCTCTTAAAGGAATTCCTTTTTCCAAGAGCATGATTTTTACGCAGGCCCGCACGGGAGTGTTAATTTCCACGGAGCTGAGCTCGAGACGTGGAAATTCCCAGGGGGTTACGTTTTTATCATGCGGATGAAAAGAATTCCTG
>PVJI01023713.1:0-22919 GCA_004026765.1 Micronycteris hirsuta
GGGGGAGGATAAATGTGGACAACTGTAATTGAACAACAATAAAATAATTTTTAAAAAAACCTATACAGGAGTGGGCAAAGTAGGTTTACAGTTGTGAGCACATGAAACTAAGAGTTTTTTCTCATATTATGATTTATCAATTAGTGCACTATTTTCCATACAAACTGTAAACATACTTTTGTCAACCCCTGCATGACAGTTATTGAAAATCTGCTGTAAAACCTCAATGAAATAGCATGTGATAGCTTTCCATAAAGCCTGTCATATATTTATATTTCCTAAAAGTTTAGTTTAACATGTTTATTTAAAATATTACAAAAGAAATCTGGAAGGTGCCATCTGCTGTATGGTATATTTCTATGCACATGGCCACACAGGTCTTTTCAAATTGTGTCTAGGGTAATGTTATTGGGGTGGCCAAAAAGCCTGTACTTTTTTCCATAAAATGAAAGACACATGTTTCATTTTCACCAATAACTTTATTGATTTGGATATTTTGAGCATGTCAGCTATCTCCCATGTGGTATAACATTGATTGTTCTCAATTAATGCCTCAGTTTGATCGCTCTCAACTTCAACCGGTCTACCTGACCATGGATCATTGTCCAGCGAGAACTCTCAAGCACGAAACTTCACAAATCACTTTTGATACATTCGATCAGTCACAGCACCTTCTCCAAACACTGCACAACCTTTTTGTGTTTCAGTTGCATTTTTACTTTCTTTGAAATAATAAAACATAATATGCCAAAAATGTTGCTCATTTTTTCCATCTTCAATATTAAAATGGCTACTCAAAAATATACCAATTTCAGTAAGTTTTTTAAAAAACTTATTGTGCTGATATGACAACTGCCACAATACAATCTAACATAAGTGTTTCAAATTAAGTTAAAGACAACTAAGCACTACTAGAGCAATCTTATGGAAAAAACAAATTAACTTTTTGGCCTATCCAATATTATATACTTTGGAAACTGCCTGTTTTTTGTTTCGTATGAACTCACTAGACTATAAATACTTCATGATAAAAGTTATATTTTTACTCACTTATATACCCCTAAGAACATTCAATAAATGTCTGTGCTCTGTCTTATGTCCCTTTGTATGTGTCTATAATTCATCTGTTTCTCTCCTCTGTCAGGGTCTGCTGCAATGTATGGTAAAATCTAAGTTCTATTCTTTTGCTGGGAAGTGTAACCACTAGACTGAGTCCAAAGTTTATTGTTTGTCTCCTATAGGCAAGTGTTAATGAAGCTGAGATATTCTTCCTATTGTTTATTGCTCTGTTTGTAGTACTTCAAACAAGGCCTGGCAAATATTAGATCTTCAATAAATATTATTGATATGAAAGGAGACACACACACACATCACTTCTTTTTTTGTTTATTTTTTTAAGATTTTATTTATTTATTTTCAAAGAGAGGGGAAGGGAAGGAGAAAGAGAGGGAGAGAAGCACCAATGTGTGGTTGCCTCTCACATGGCCCTCACTGGGGACCTGGCCCGCACCGCAGGCATGTGCCCTGACTGGGAATCGAACCAGTGACCTTTTGGTTCACAGCCCATGCTCAATCCACTGAGCCACACCAGCCAGGCCCACATATCACTTTCTTAATACTATTAAACATCTTAATATTTGACCCTAACTATATCAGAAACTGAGTCTTATGGAACAGTAAATTCCCAAAAGTATATATACCAGAACATCTAACTTAAAACAAAACAAAACAAAAAACCAGGAACTGAAAAGTATTTCAGGAAGTAAAATATGGGAAAACCGACTACTGCACATGTAAGGCTGTTGCTCAATGATAAAATGTTCTATGTTTCCAAATCTCTCAGAACCTTATGCCTACCGTACATGTTTTCTTAACTGCAGCAGCAAACCTTTCCGTCTGGTACCTTTTCTATGGTGAGAGTGCAGTAAAGGAACAGGGCGGATCCTAAAGGAAACGGGTTTGTTAGAGGTCCGCGTCCAGCTCTCACAAACTGTGATTAATCTTCCTGATCCCCAAAATCGACTCACTTCTTTCTCCACATCCTGCTTCAGAGAGGTAATAAAAATCACAAAGTTGAAACTGCCTACCAGACCTCTCCTTTTGGGTGTCCCATAGGTATTCACCACTTTCTCCATCAAAACACATGACATCTTGAACAAATTCAACAATATTGAACAAATGCAGTTCCATAAATGTCTTTTTGGGAAATTTATGGTGACTACAGCTGAGAAAGTGCTGTACAGGAGCTGACCCCACAGAGCAGAACTCACTCAGCAGGGCTCTGGGACCCGATAAGTCAGAAATTTGAGTGTGTCACTTGTGGAGGCGGTTGGGTGGTATGTCAATATGGGCTGAAGCTGACCACCGGGTGAGTTGGCTCTGGGGCCTGTGAGGAGGTGTAGGCCAAGGTCAGCCACCACCTGTGTCCTTCTCAGGGCCACTGGCATGAGCTACAAAGTGATCTGCAGATGGCTGCTACTTGTGCTGGGCCTGGAGGTGCCCAGGACAGTCCAAGCTGCCAACCTGGGCCAGCTGCCACTAGTGCTGGGCCTCAGGCCACTTAGCAAGAGGTGTGAGTTACACTGAGACCAAACTCACTTGTTTGGGGTTTGTTAATCTTCGAGAGATTTTTAGGAAAGCCTGAGGCATGAGCCAAGAAAGGTTATTTGTATGGAAAAGCCACTGGAAATATCTAAGGTGAGTCCCTAGGTTGGGTGAGGCAGGGTCTCAGGAATCACCAGGTGGAGGGAACAGTGATAGGCAGGTAGATGGAGACTCACATATGCTACCCACCTGCTGGTTCTGTGGGGGAGGACTCACCAAAAGAACAATGGCCTCTGACAGTATTTCTGAGAGAAAGCTGCCCCTTACATTTGTCCCAAAGCCAGACAATTCATTTCCTCCCCATAGGTCTCTGGCACCTTTTGAGATGCTGTCCCAATGATGGTTGTTCTGTACCATAGCTGTAATTTTGGATGTGGTTGTGAGAGTATATGAGTAATGTGTATATCTATTTGACTGGGAGCCCTGTGTTTGTTTTTAATGTTTCTTTATTTTGTACTGATATAGAATATCAGATTATCAGACACTTCTTCTGGACATTGTTTTCTCAATTGATAGTAGACCTTAACATATTTCTGACAAGTGGGTCATCCACTACTTTATGAGCATAGTCAGAGAAAGCTCCACAGTTATAAAGTCGCCACTGTTTCTTTTTGACAAGGTGACATCCTCCCGGTTTTTATACCCAAGATGATTGCTAGAGCAATCATACTAGTTGCTCTCAGATACAAAAACTAACCAGTGTGTGCATATGGCACATTATATAGCATGAGGTATAAGTACTATGTCACATATCACGCTTTCCAATTCTTCCACTTGGAAATTCTATAAATTATCTCTTAGGAATGTAATAGCCCAGTTCATGTGGTCCCATTCTCTCCAATTAAAGTTTATTTAGTCCATGTCTTCCTGTAAGGAAGAAGCACTCATCACATCACAAATGACCGATGTCTTGAATGCCCAAAGTAGAATGGGTCCTCTGATATACACCTTTTTGATTTTGTACATGCTACTTTCTTTCCCCAGAATGGCTTGCATCTTCCTGCTCCCTTTCTTCATCTGCTTATCTCCTCATCATGGGTAAGTGCCTTACTTACATATTTATATATATATTTTTTACATCTCTACATACAAATACAATGGACTGCACTTGTACAAGCCCCGTTAGGAAATAAATCAATCTTAGTACAGGGCTTGTCACATGGTATATACAGAAACATTCGACTCAGTGAATAAATGGATGGTATTTTACTTTACCATTTGGCAGGCACATTACAAAATATAATGTGACCAGTGAAGGGGAGAAAGATGGAACTAATTAATGATAGCACTGTTCAGAAAATGGCATCTGGTGATAGAATTTTGGGTAAGAAATTTACTGCTTACGTGCCAATAAATATAGGTTCACACCTCTTTCAGCAGCCATGGAGACTTCAACTTCGCTGGAGGAGACAATAACTCGAGGTGAAGGTTAAAAATAGACAAAAGAAGTTTCTCCTTCCACTGGCTCACACAGCCCATTATAAATAAAGTGCTAAGCTGAGCTGTAAAGATATTTACAGCTGCTGATAGAGTCCCATTTTTACTCATATAATCAGTTCATTATCTTCATAAAGGGAATTGCAATAGGGACATGATCTCTCAAAATTATAATGAAAGTTTTATTCCAGTCGGCCTGACACAGGCCTCATTTTTTTTTTAATGAACGGGTTACTTCTAAAGGGAAATATTAAAAAAATAAGTTGAAAATAAATGTATTCACATAAAATCCCACATCTCTGAATTTTTTATTATGGACTTTCAATTGAACCAACCAAATTGAACAAAGAAACTTACTTGGTGTCACAGCTGAAAGTATCAATGGTCAAAGTGTGGTTGAATTTCTCTAAACACAAAAATATAGTTATTATGAAAAAGTAACTTGCAAAAATTTTAATATTAATTCCTTTATAAGCATAAAGCTGTACCTCTTTTTATATTAATTACATAGCATATTTCTTGCATGGATAAATTAATTAATAAATCAGTATACTTTTATATATCTTTAGTATCCCAAAAGCAACTGATTGCTTTTATATACCTTGAAGATTTTAATTATAAATACAAATTAACACTATAATATGAAAATATAAAAGTTCCTACCACTAGTTATGCTTTGGAAAATATTCTTCCTAATTTTGGAATTTCTTACCAAGATATCATGTCTTTTACATTTAAAATGATGGTAAATAAAACAACATCCTGTATTCACTGCTCTTTCAGTGAAGGACCCACAAGTTTAGCTTAAATTTTTATTAGTGTTTTTTGTCTCCAAACTTTTCCTTTTACTAAAATGTTAGTTATGAATTATGTCACTACCCACCCTATTAGGTAGATAGAAAGCTAGAAATGGTAAACTTTCTTTGACTTCACTTGAAAATATATCACTTACTGATATGAAATTTATTAAATATTAAATTTATTAAATATGCAAGAAAAATTGAATCTCTACAATGACAGTTCTTAAATTTTCCAAGATTCTTTTTAAAGAAATATTCCTGATAATAAATTAAGTAATGATAGAATTAGAATATCACCATTTGCAACTTCTAATTAAATAGTGAATGTAGCATATGCATATATTAATGTCTGCTAACATAAAAAAGTCACCAGTAGATTACATAATACCACTTGGGAACTATTCTTGACAAAATATCAAACCTGTATCTCCTGAAGCCTCTGCATCTAACATTTGATTTGAGGGAAGTTGAAGAACAGAGGTACACATGAGACAACATCACAGATGTACAATTAGCCAAACCCATCATGTGGTGAACTCTAAGGGAAAGTGACCTTGTTTTCAACAAGTAGGAAAGGAAAATAGAAAGACTGAAAATACAACACTTGGAACATATAACCAATTTTAAACTGTTAACAGGTGAAATTGGGAAAATGCAACCAACTAGAGATTCAATAACTTGAGGATTTATTGTTCAGTTGGGAGCATAATAATGATATGGTTGTAAATGTTAGAAAAGACATTATATTTTAGAACTGAAATATTAATAAATTAAATTATATGATGACTGGGATTTGATTTTAAAGTATTCAGGAGGAGTATGGACAGGAAAGTGTGCGTTTTTGTAGAGGAAATAAGATTAGCCAGTGATTGATCATTGCTGAAGCTGGGTGGCGGGTGCAGGGGGCTCATTAAGCTATTCTTTATATTTTGCACATGTTTGATATTTTCCATAATAAATATATCACTTTTTATGTTTTTAAAATTAAAACTCTGCCCACTTCATCAACAGGAATTTCTTCCTAGTTCAGCTTGTGCGTGAGCTCTTTGCCCTGTTGCTCAGCACTCTTTCCTCTCTACTGCACAACTCCCAGCTCTCTGGGTCTGTCCCATGGACCAGCTCTGCTGTGTGCACACACACTCGTTTCTCTCACTTTCTTAAAGGAGAAGTTTAGTTCTCCATCTCCTATTGCTAAGTGCAGTTCTGCCTTTGAGAATCAACAGACTGACTAATGTGTCCTATTAAACTATGGGCTACCTATACCAGGTGCTAACCCTGAGTATCCCATACTGGCAAAGCCTTTAAAATATCAGACCTATAATCTCCTCTGACAACCAGGCTCTATGACAACCAGACTCTATGAGTAAAAGTATTTTTATCTTTTCCACTGATATGAATTATGTAATCTCTACCTTTTTCATCTCTTTAAAAGGCAGTATTGGCTAACAGGCTCAGTTTTACATGACTTTGGAGGTGGGGTCCCTCTTTGATTGTTATTTTTTATATAAGATATGTATATTGCTCATACTATTTTGGAATAAAATTGGAAGCAAGAAAATCCTTTTGGAACAAGTACCATATAGAGTAATGCTTTAAATAATTCTGTGACTTTCTAGTGAGGCAATTTTGCATTTTAATTATGTGCTTTACATCTCAATTCGGAAGGAAGGTAAATGTATCATCCATTAAAAATGTCTTTCGTACTCATTAATGGAAATGTTCTCTAAATTAGAATTGCATATTTCAATTCCATTTCTGACTTAAATTTTATATATCATCCACTTACATAAGTTTGTCAGAAAATCATTCTCTTCTTTCTTCTTTTAATGGCAGACCATTCAATTTATAAGTGTAAGTGTAGAATTTAGGATAGAAAGAAAGTGTTAGTGAAAATGCTCTGGAAAATGACAGCTTTGCATCTTATTTTATACTACAATCAAAAAAGGAGGTCTAAGTGGGTCACATGAAATCCACTGGTGATGAATTAGGGAGGTGAGAGAAAGCAAGGATGAGGGGGAACCTCTGGGATTTGATAAAAAGTAAAATGATAGACACATACTTCTTTTACATAGGTGAGTACAGGACAGCTAACAGTGAACAATTAACGTGATAGCAATAACAATGAGGGGATTTGCTCTGCTCAGGAATGGTCTGTGCCCAGAGAGGTCTAGAAAAATGGAAGCTAGCTTGACATTCCAAAGCTATGTTATTTTAGATGCAGGAAGACAATAGACAGGATTAAGTTAGGAACAGATGGACTTTTCTCAGGGAAGATTCTGGCCTGGCACATGACCGCTCACTATTACCTGCTTTAGTTTAAAAGTTTTAATTTCAAACCATTCTACTTGGTACCCTAGACCTCTGAGTTTATCCGGCTGCCACACAGGACTCCCCTAAGCTTGCCAGGTTTAGTATGTGGCCCTTTTCATCCACATACAGAGAAAAAAATTAGCTAGTTTTAGGGGAATAGAAAAAAAAAAAACCCTATGAATTGAGGGAATTACAGGATTTGAAAAGGAAACAACTCCCCCTCCCTTATAGAGAATTAGGAATGTGTGTGAGAGAGATAAAGTGATATGGTTGGGGAAAATTTGTTTTAAAATGAATAACTATATTCAGTGGGGGCCAGAAATCACATTGTTTCATGCACTAAAACATGTCTTTATTTTATACTAAATCTCTATAACCCCTTCTCTTTTTCACAGCACAGGGAAAAATCAATGATGTCGTTGCTGCTTTCTGAAATTATATGTTTTAGACACATAGATTCTTTGGGTCATTGCTTTTCTTTACTAATGGAAAAATATAATGAAAAGTGCATAATGGAAAAAAAACAAACCCAATGAGAGCAGGTTAAACTGATACAGAATTTTAAACTTGCAATGTGAACTAACGTATAAGTTTCTAATTCAAGTTTGTTGCTGAACGGAAGTGGGGTCCTGCTGCCTGTTGCCCACAGGCAAGTTCCAGAGGCAGAGGTTTGGTAAAAAAGGAAAGGAGTTTTTTTTTTTTTTTTATTCGAAAGCTACATAATTTTGGAAGGATGGCAGGCAACTGCTTCAGAGCCCATCCCCTGTGGAACACCCAGAGAAAAACTCCTCTACCCTCTGTTAGACCGGTTCAAGGCTGCTCCTGGAGAACCTTCTCCCATTTAAAAACATTATCCTTTCAGAAAAGCTGGCAACCACTGCACAATCATCCAAGTGGATCCTCAAGGAAGAGACAGAGGGCCACGTCTCTGCCTTCCCTCTGTTTAAATCCCCCAGCCCACAATTTCATGCAATCTGGAAGCACCCAGTTTCCCAGCCAATCCTACCCTTTCTCAGGCTAGACTGGCACCTCCTCCTGCAGTGTCTGCGCAGAGCTGGGCAACCCGGCACCCACCCCCACCCATGCTTCTTTACCGTGGCCTCAGGCAACCCCTTCCTATGGCCCCGTCCCTCTCCCCGGGCCCCGCCTTTCTCCCCGGACCTCGCCTGTTACAATGCCAGTATGAAGTTGTCATCTCTGTAAAAATAAGAATTTCTTCATAGAGAATACAACTGGAGTTTTAAAAACTACCTGAGTTTAGAATCTCTCTCTGTATCAAAAGATTTCTTTTAACCTCAAGTAACGTTGGCATCCCCAATGACTGTAAAGCTAGGACAGAAATGAAAGGACTTGGTGTATTCAATAGGCAAGCAGTCCCATACAATAAAACAGGATTTATTTTTTAAGGATTATTGAAAAATAATAATTTGTTGAGGGGGACCAAAGTGTTGACATTCCCAAAATACGCCTTTTGGGATATTGATTTTAAGCTGGTTATTAAGAAACAAAAGATACAGAAAAAACTTTGGACACCTCCCCCCCACTTTCCTGCCTGAGGTAATTCAGATGGAAAGGCCTTCTTCAGGAAAGAAATCTTAGCATAATCATCTTAAGAGTTTTAACCTTAGCTTAATTTGCATTAAGTGTGGTAGACAGGGAGGATCCAAGCAGGGGTCCGTTAATTAGCTTCCTCACTGTGTTGCTGGATTGTCTAGCAGGAATTTGTTTGCCATTTAATTTGTGTTCCTCTCTTTCTCAACCACCTGTAAACTGGGTATATCCCCTTAAAAATCCCAGACCTTGGCCCATTTTTCTCTTTTGTCCATAATAATATATCAATCTCACTATCCAATGCCTTATGGGTCTCATCATTGTGACACCCTCCAATGTCTATTCACAATAATAAATCATGGATATTTCTCCTGTTAATCTATCTCTGTTATTTTGATTATTAGCCCAACAAGAAGAACTTAGAAGGTAGGAGAAATGTTACTTTTTTAGCTTCCACAATGTATAAATCCCCAAAGGAAGCTGAGCTATGAGTAAGAATATCAGTCAATATTTGTTAGACTATGTATATAAACATGGAAACAACATAAGTATTGAATAGCTAATTGTTAAAGAGCAATAGCTTAGGACAACTGAACTCCAGGGCATGTTTAATAACACAAATAAAGGAAGCGCATGATATTCCTGATACAGGGAAATTACCTGTATTTGAAGCCCCAAATAGGAATTTCTTCTGTCTCCCCTCTCATCACCCCCTCAAAAAAAATCCCTTAATTTATTAGTCACAGTTTCACATATAAAGCAAAAAATGAATCAGGCTGAACTTAGAGCAATTAACAGATAATACAACACTCAGGCAGTATACATAGAGTTAAAGGAGTATGAATACAGAGAAAAATCTTCCCAACACAGTAAAAATGTTAAAAGGGACATTTTTCAGTTTTAACTACAAAGACTGAGAACTTCCCTCAAATTCTAAAATATGCTATGTAAGTAAAGAAACAAATTCCTGTAGGCAGCAGTCAGAAATGCACAGGGAGGGAAAAAAAGAAGGGGGCCGCTACCTTTGCTGACCCAAGGCAAACAGTTGAAGTAGTTTCAGTTAACCACCCTAGTTAGCAACATTTCCGTGTGGTTTTAGCCTACCACTACCCGCCCACTCCATGTGAGTAATCAAGGAGAGTTATGGGAAAGGGCGTGCCCAGAAGAGACTAAAGTTATATGACCAAGTATCCATCAATCAATTTAGAACCCCTCCCTTATGCTAATACAATAATCACACATGTACTTAAGGGAGCAGATTCGAGAGACTCCAGCCTTTCACACCACACTCAGGAGGCCCATTCTCTTCCTTGAGGATGTACTAATAAAACTCTTACTTCTAACCCACTTTTGTCTCACTCATCTGTAACTCTTTGTTGCATCAGTGAGAAGCACCCAGTGATATCTTTTGGTGTTATGACTCAGATCCCTGGATACGGTAAGTCTCCTCCAATGCAAATTTCCTTCAACCATATCACCACAGATCCTTGATTTTTTTATGCTCTTTATATTGCCCGGGCTGTCTTCATAGTTGTATCCTTGGTGACAGCAGTTTGCAAACCAGCTCTCTATAGTTACTAGTTTTGCTGAAAGTATCTTGCTCTCTCCCTCTCAATAAAGTGCCCCACTCCGTGGGAACAGGTCAAGCATTTAAAGCCCACTAGAGTGCTTGCTGCTAGAAGTCTCCCATGAAAGTATAAGCTGGTCATAGACCAGGGAAGAGACACTAGGTCCCCCACCAGTTGCAAGCAAACATCCATGCAACAAGGAAGATTGTAAAAGCAATCACACTGCCACCCATGTGGCACTTCCCCTACTTAGTTCTCCAGAGGAGAAGATAAGATTTTAACCTGCAGCAGAAAACTCCAGCCTTTCTAAGTTCCTTTTCCTAACCATACGTTCTCATTCAATCAGCCTTTCTCATAAACCCTCACCTTTCCTTTTAGATCTAGCTTCTCCTGCTACCTTTTGGCCACTCTATTTATACCTCAACCCTTTCTGCCTACCCTGGAAGCAGGGCAAGTGTTGCATCTGCTCTCTTAATGAACAATGGCCACACTCCTCTGGGCCATGTGCCTTCACTAGATAGTACCCCGCCCTGCTGATGGAGACCCTATCCCTCCCCTCTCTTGCCTCTATGAACACTGCTTATACCGCCATTGGCTGGAGGCTATCAATAGACAACTCCTGGGACTCCGTGGCCAGTTATGGCCCCACCTAACCATAGTTTACTACATTGAGTCCAAGGTTCTTAGGCTCTTTGCCCGCCTGTTCCAAACCCTGCATTATATTCCTGTTTCAAACTGGACTCGGCCCTGTTGTGCCCACCTCAAGTGGGAACAAGAAACCTTTTGCATGGACCTCCTCAGGGGACTCCTGAACGCATTTTTTAATCAGGTCAGCTTCCTAAAGTACCTTGAATGGGAAGACAAGTTGGTATGAACTTGTCCTTTGTGTGCCTTTAAGAGGCAGAGAGAACAAATTTGGGTTTGAAACCTGCACCTCTGATTCTTTACCAAAACAGGGATCCCCTTCATCCTCAGATATATTCTTTGTTTAAAGCCCAAAGACCCACAAAACTGGGCCTGCCCAGATTATGGTCCTGGAGAGTATTTCCCCATTCAGAGAGTCATTGTTACTGGATTAGTCAATTCATTTTAGGTCTATAATCTAGGACATGTGGTTATGACTCACTAGGTCCCAGCATTACAGCTTTTACAGGAATCCAGCTCATAAAATCCCTCCAGCAAGCAGGTGCTGAATTCAATGGCATCAAAGTTTTTGCCTCCACTTTGCGTATACCTAAGCTCTGCATGACTCCACTCTTCCTAGTTTCCCTTTAGCCTCATATAATTTCCTCTTCAATGCCTGGTTGAACCTCTTTGGCTCCCATGCCTGGTCAAGACTTTCCTGCTTCCGGAAGAATGCGGAAACTGACAAGACTCTTCCTATGCATGGTAAGCAACCCCTCTGGAAGGGAAGGAGCTGATTTGCCTCTGTCTCCACTCTATCCATGATGAAGATCTCTGTTTTTCATACTAGGGTCTCGGGAGGCCGAGGCCCAGTTCCCTGGGTTTCAGGATGCTGAAATCCTCAGGTTTAGACTCAAGACACTGGCCTCTCTAACCTCATAGTATCTATCCCTTCTAGATGGGAAACCAAGAATCCATTCCTGCTGGCACCCCTCTGGATGTATCCTTTCCACTTGACCTCAGTTTGATCCTTAAACCCTGAAGAAAAGTCGACATATTTTTCTGCAACACCGCTTGGCCTCAATATTGTCTATGGGAGGGGGAGGTTTGGCCCCTAAGGAAGACCTTAAATTACAATATAATTTTATAGCTTGACCTTTTTTGCAAACTTCTTGGTAAATCATCCGAAATCCCATATGTGCAGGTGTTCTTTTATCTAAGGGGTCATGAAGATTTTTGTCGTAAGTGCAAGCTTTCTCTTACCACTTCAACTGGTGACTTTTCCTCGAATTCCCAGACCCCTTCAGAGCCTACTTTCACTGTAGAAACTCAGAGCAAAGCTCTCCAGCTGCCTTCTTTACTGGCCCCATACCCAGGACTCCCAGCCCAAACAATGCCCCCTGCTTTCTCTACCTGTAAGACTTCCCCACCCACAAGGCTATAGTAGAAACCACAGGGCAGTTTGACCCTCAGTTGATTCACAAACCCTTTTCTCTCATCTCAATTTAAAACCAACTTAGAAAACTATTCTGACAACTTAGATAAATAGACAGATGCTTTTCAATACTTCACCTTAGCTTAGGAGTTAACTTGGAAGGGTGTCATGGTTGTCTTGGGGAAGACCCTATCAGATATTGAGCAAGAGAACGTAATAAAAAAGGCCAGAAAATTTAACAGCTTACATTTTTCAGACAGCAAATGTCATGTAGGGGAAACAGTAGTCCCACCAATGGCTCCTGAATGGGAACCTAACAGCTTTTCCCAGAAGTGGGAAAGAAATCATTTCCTACTCGGCATTAAAGCAGGACTTAAGGTCGGCCATCAGAAAGCCATAAACTATTCCAAGGTCTCTGCCATTAGTCTGGGTCCCAATGAAAATCCTACCACATTTCTAGAGAGACTGAGGGAGGCACTCATCAAGCACACCAATGTAGATCTAGAATCTCACTTGGCCTCTGATAGTAAAATCTACAAAAGCTCCTTCAGAAACCCAGAGTTTTCTTGGAAGAAATATTAACTACTACCAAGGTAGTCTTTTACGACTAGGACCAAGAGAGAGAGTCCAGGGCTCAGGAGAACAAGAAGGGGAAGGAGACTAGGCGTGCTCAATTCTAGTTGCTTTTGCAAGACAATCACATTCCACAGGCCCTTCCAGGTCCACCCCAAACACTAAGTGTCATGTGTGCCGGAAGGAAGGCCTAGTCTCAGGAATATCCAAATCATAATAAGCTACCTCAGGCACCATGCAACAGGAAGTAGCCAGCAAGAAGGCAGCCTACTGAGCAGCCTTCTGTCCCTCAAGTTGAAGAACTCTTGGGTCCGAGTCCACAGCGGCCTTGCAGATGGTGGCACAAGACTGAAGCTGCCCACCCCAGCTGGCCCCACCTCAAGAGCTCACCATTCCTGGACTGGAATACCCATCCTAGGGTACACATGGATGTGGCAGGTAGGACAGTAACTTTATTATTAAATATTCGGGCCACCTATTCTGTCCTTACGTCCTTCTCCAAACCCCCCTCCTCACAGTCCTGCAGCATCCTAGGAGTAACCAGAAAGCCTACAACCCAAAACTTGATCCTTTCTCTGGGTTGTCTCTGGAATGGGTATTACTTCACTCATTCTTTTCTCATAGCCCCAGAGTGTCTGACCCCTCTACTCAGAAGAGACCGTCTTCAATTATTAGGAACTAGAATAATCATAGGGGCGGCCTTACGTTAAGGCCCCCACTTCAAATGTTAGTTGTACAGGCTAGGGATCACACAGATACCCTTATTCCTTCATGGGAATGCCAAATTGATTGAGAGGTATGGAATAATGGGGTTCCTGGCAAAGCCCTTTGCAACAGGGGTCCCTAACCCCTGGGCCCCAGACCAGTGCCAGTCTGTGGCCTATTAGGGACCAGGCCACACAGCAGGAGGTGAGCAGCAGGCAAGCAAGTAAAACTTCACTCACATTAGCACTTCAGCTCTCAGCTTCTGTCTCCAGCCCCTCTCTGTCCCACGGTTCATAGAAAAGTTATTTTCCACGAAACTGGTCTCTGGTGCCAAAAGGTTTGGGGACTGCTGCTTTACAAACAGCTGAATGGTGTCCTAACTGTTCAGGCATTTTTAAAAGACATGTCTTTATTTTAAAAATAAAGTCTTTACAGGGCCAGAGGTGTGGCTCCAGACATCAAAGCCCACCAAACCTCTTCTCTTCATCTAGGATCTATCATTATTTTTTAGTTGAAATACTGCCAACTCACAAGTTATTAAACGTAGATTTTAATGTTATATAGTATTGCCTGTTTCCCTCAAATGCTATTTCATGAAATGTTTTCCTTTAATTATGAAAACAATTACAGCTGCATTGGCTAACTTAGAGTAACAGACATTAATACCTAACAAAAGTTAAATAAATAGAATTTAATGATTATGGTCAAATTTTTATTCTGCTAAGAGTAATAAACCTCTGCTAAGAGGTTCAAATTCTCTCTCACAGCTGTTTGTACACACTCACTTTAATAATTTAGTGTTAAGTTGATTTAGACCTGGCTTTTAATCCAAAATTAAAATTTATAACTATAAAAGCATACAAAATCAAGAGATCTTACATTTTAAACCTGTGAAAAGCTTTATAGCTTCCCAGATGAGTGGCAGAGATGGCACTTTTTAAAAGAACTTACAAAAATAAACTCATTTTTAAATTACCATGTAAGATTCAACTGGATATTAAAAATCTGAAAGTTCTTTAAATTTGAAAGCAATACTGTCAGTCACACTTTTACCCTAGAAATCATGACATAATCAGACAAGATTTCATTTCAGAAAATATTGTGTTTACTATAGAACACAAGCTTTTATATTGGGAGCATTAAGCAGTCATTTTTCACGTGGCAGGAAAGTTAAGTTTAGTTCTGTAACACTCAACCGGTATCTAAGTATTATCTTCTATTCCATTTACCTGGTTTCTTATCTATTCAATCATGTCAAGTACTTTTTGAGAACTTCTTACCTGTGTAATTTAATATTGACCCTTAAGTCATCTACCATTGAACACTTTACTCAAGTGTGTACATGACTTAGTGTGAATGATTAATCTTCACATTTGTCTGGCATAAAATGGCCTTTTAAATTTTTTGTATTGGAATTATGAGAGTTGAGGAAATTTGTAGCAAAGACAGGAAAAATTTTTTAAAGTATTTTAGGAAAATATCTATAATAAACCTGGCCAAATTCAGTCAAATTCAATATTTCAAAGTAAGTAGAAACAATAAAAGCATCACCACTTTATAGTTTTCTGGTGAACTATCCTATTTCTGAATTCTACATAAGTTTCCAAAATGTGCTGTACAGACTATTAAAGCAGAATTGTAACTGGTAATAGTAAAACAGAAAAACAAGGAGGGATCGTGGAATTCCTATAGCCAAATAATTTGGGAAAAGTTATAAACTTTCAATTGTTTTTTTTTTTTTTGGTTCTGTAGTTTTATACATATATATGTGTGTGTATGTATATATATGTATAAATGTGTGTGTGTGTGTGTAGTAAATTCTGAGGATATTGGTATCAATTTTCTACTGATGTATATGAGGTTTGTCTGGAAAAAACTGCAGCCATCGTTAATATAATGAAAGAGGTTTGCATGACGTTGATGTAACCTGGCAACCTAGAAGAATAGACTGGAATGTCCATGCATGAACAATGATGACTCCAGTGTACCAGTCAGTGAGGGCAGTAGATACCATTTACTGAGCATGTGTACTGTGTGCCTGTCACATTCAAAATGACTGAGTCAGTAGAGCAATGAATCCGCATCAAATTTTGTGTTAAGCTTGAACATTCCTCTGCAGAAACTATTCTGATGATTTAGAAGGCCACAGCTATGGGTAGGTAATCTGTGGTTGGCAGCTTCATCATGACGACATGCTTGCTTATGCATCACGTCGCATGAGGAGGTTTTTGGTGAAACATCAAATCGCACAAGTGACTCAGCCCCCCTACATCCTAGATTTGGTGCCCTGTAATTTATGGCTTTTCCCCAAATTAAAATCATCTTTGAAAGGGAAGCAATCTCAGACTGTCGATGAGATTCAGAAAAATACAACGGGGCAGCTGATGGCAATTGGGAGACCTGTGTGAGGTCCCCAGTTGCCCACTTTGAAGGGGCCTGAGGTGTCTTTGTCCTATGTACAATGTTTCTTCTATCTTCTTCAATAAATGTCCCTATTTTTCATATTGCATGGCTGGATACCTTCAGGACAAACCTCTTATAATAAACCACCCCCAAAATTTGAATCTATGGGGTTTTAAACAGTTCTGCTCATTTGAATCAGGCTAAATTGATCTCTAGGCTCATTCATGTTTCTCTCATTACTGGGCAGCTCACCTAAAGACTGGATGGTCCAGTGTCCTCCGCTGGGGTAACTTGACTCTGCTTGACATAGTCTTTAATGCTCCAGCAGGCTAGCTTGAGCCTGTTGTCCTAGCAGAGGCAGATTACATAGGCAGAGGAATAAAGGATGCTAAGCCTTCTGGACCTAACACTTAAAAATGGGAAAACATCACTTTCACTATTTTTCTATTGGACATAACAAGTCACAAGTGCAGCACATATTTAAAGGGTAGAAAAAAGACCTCTTGATGAAAAAACCTCTTAATAAGAATTAAATATAGGAAGGCAAATGGAGTCTTTATATATATATATATATATATATATATATATATAAATGGAACAATATCACAACCAATCTGCTATAGAATTTAATGCGGAACCCTTTTTTCACATAATGTCTTCGAAAATTGAATTTGCAGCTCACATTTGAGAAATGCTAATGTATAATGAGTTTATTTATTCAACTTAATAAATATTAATTGAGCATTATTTGAGTCCAGTTAATAACTGATCTTTTGGTACACAAGGTAAATTGAGAACGTGTTCTCTGTCTCTAAGATAAGTGGGTCTTTCCAATGACAACACAAACTAGAATTTAAAAGCACAATTCAGTGCAGCTTTTGATGGCTGCCCAGACAGGTGGAGTAAACTGTTATATTGGTGTTTTCCAATAAATCACACTTAGTGTTATTCCACAGAGACTCTGAGCTTGCCCAGATGGTTTTCATACCAATGGGACATTAGTAAGTATGCCCCAAGCAGAGCCATAGATTGATTTAACCATTAAATGACAACTATGAAGGAGACACTATTATCAATCTAACTTTAGGAATGCAAACAAGGCTTCAGAGTAAACAATCTGCTCAAGACACACCCCTAGTAAATGATGAAGTTGGATTCAAGGTTGATGTTGAAGCTCTAGAACTTGTAGTCTTATTATATTACGTGGCCTCTAAACCACTGTGGGTTATCAAACTTCCAGGGATTTTTTTTCCTGTCAAAATTGTATCCTATGGAAATTATTGCATCTGACAGTCTATTCTTTCAACATTGTTATCTTTGCATAGAAGAGAGATAAAGAACGTGGCTGGGCAAAAAATCATCAAAAGAAAAGCTCACATTGGTGAGAGAAGTAAGAGGAAGGAGCAAAGGGACACACAAACCGTCGCAATGAGTACCCGCGCTGCTTTAGGAACTGTGAGTACAGGACTGAAAGAGACCGATGCCGAGAAGTGCCCTGCCTGTGTGGACTTTGCACTGATTCCGGAGGAGTCACACAAAGAAAGGATGACCAAACTGAAGGGTCAAGATCAGTTAAATGGGTAATAAAAATAGATTAAAAAGGTGAAAGAATTCAAAATATGCCACTTTGGCATATTGATTATTTCGAGCTGAAGGCAACTGAGAAATAGTAGGTGAAGAAAAAGCTTTACATCTTCCCCCCTATTTCTCTAAAAGCAGGACATAATCTCCCATGAGAAAGGCACCCTCCCTCTACCGAGAGCAGAGAGCACCATCACCAGAGACAAAGTGTGGATGCCAGGATGAGTTTGCATAAGCAGATCTTACCAAAATAACCATTATCTTCCCTCAGTGTCCTTTACATATCTGTAGTTACTTTTCCAAAATTGATGATCCCGACCAGCCTAAACCCCCTTTCCTTTGTCTAGTCACCTCTGTTAAAATGGTGCACAAGCCTCGAGTCTAACCTCTTCTTCAGGTTTTTACTTCCTGTTTGTGAAGGCCCTGTGAACATAAAATTTAAAATCTTAATAAAACTGTATTTTATTCTGTTAACTTGACTTTTATCAGTTTAATTTGTAGGTGTGTTATAGTTAGAAACAGCAGCAATCTCCATGGCCTGAGTGAAAGCAATGGTGGTCTGCTTAAGCCACAACGACAGCAAGGAGGCCAGTGTGGGCAACGCACAGCGAGCAGGTGGGGGCGAAGACAGAAACTAGGTCATGGGAGAATTTGTGTACCAGGCTAAGAAATTTGGAGTGTATTCTAATTGAAATAGAAAGCAACTGAACAATTGTAAGCAAGAAATTGATTGCATTTGAATATGTATTTAAAAAATAAAAAATAGTTTCACCCTGACCCCAGTGTGACTCAGTTGGTAGGAGCATCATCTCCTACACCAAAAGGTTGCAGGTTAGATTTCTGGTCAGGGCACATGTCTGAGTTACCGGTTCATACCTAGTCAGGGATGTGACCGATTGATGTTTCTCCCACATCAGTGTCTGTCTGTCTGTCTTTCTCTCTCTTCTTTCCTCTCTCTCTGGAATCAATGGATATATTCTCCAATGAGGATTAAAACTTTTTTAAATAAAAAAAGAGTTTCAATCATTCATTCATGAAGGTCCCATGCATTTTCCTCTGTGACAGAAATGTAAGCCAATATGTGGAATTTTATTTGTTATCTATTCTGTTGGGTGGGGAAAAAAAGCCTCTTGTTAAAACAGATCCATATGTTCACCAAGATAATACAGAACACAACTTCTACAGTATGCTAGATCTTCAATTTCAACCAAAACTTAATGTCAGTAAACCCTGAACTTAATCTCGTATCATTTTTTCTTTTTGTTTAAAACTATGCCTGAAGCCTTATTTAGCCTTATTGATTTTAAAATATAACAAAAATTGTAATAAGTGTGTAAATTATATTCATGACATTTTAATTAGCAAATGTAAGTATTTATACCATTATAAAATAGTAATTGTTTCATCTTTTTAAACATCTGTTTCTTAAGGTTGAATTCAGAACAGATTGAAACAATTAGAAAAAAGATGAAAATCATAATCTCTTAAAGATTTTAGTAAATCACTATAGCCCTCTAAGTATATTTTACTTTTGTTTTGCTTGCTGATTAGCATGCAATAGGAACACAAAATGAAGGACTGTTCTCAGGATACTATGTTAGCAGCAAAATGGCACCAGAATGTTATCAGCAATTGACCCTTGGTTCAGCAAGCTTGGTACTTCAGTTCTGGCTAAGGAAGAATTTAGAGCCAAGACTCAAGTACAAACAGAAGTTTATTTAGAAAGTCACAGAGGTAGGAGAAGTGAGCCATGGGAGAAGTGAACATTCTGGGTTGTGTGGGCTCAGGAAACATGTTACAGAGGCAAAAGAAAGGCCTTTGGAACTTAGGAGAATGAATGCAAGGAAGTAAGCACCTGGGGGAAGAAGAGGGAGAAAGGCTACCTGTGCTTCAGAGACAGTGCTTGCTGGGCAAAGAACAAGTTGGGGAAAGACATGGGCATGCAAGGGGGAGAGAGAGCAAGAGCTCCTCACTGGGTCCTTTGTCTTGAGGTTTTTTATCTAGATGTCCCGGAGGAGATCTCAATAGAATATTCACCAGCTTTGCAGAGATATCTCCTAAAGATCATGGTCTCCACTGATTGGTTGATGCTGATGAAGGGAGTCATTCATCATTGCAGCTAGTCCGGATAGCAGCCATGGCATCACCCTGCCTGGCCTTGCCACTCTTCTGGGCCTGGAGCCAAAACACAACTGAGGCCTAGATGTTATCTCTAGTTTGACCAAAACTCTATCTCTGTGGTCAACAGACCTAAGGCTTTATCTCTAAGATTACTTGATGGGGGCCAAAATCTCTTTGTTCTGAGGGCTTAATGTTTAAGGGAGTGGCCATGTAGGACTTGCACAGGAGTCATATGAGGCTGTTCCCATGTCCCCTTTTTCTTCCTCTAAGGGGGCCTAGCACATGATTAGTGACTTTCCAGGAGAGGAAAGGTCAGGGGAAGGTCTGGAACAGCATGACCAGTGATATGAAATGTCAGAGCATCTAAACCACATGACCACTGATATGCTAGGATAGGAAAGGTCACCTTGCGGACAAGGTCTCAAAATTGTTGTTGCGAGGCACACAGGGCTTTCCAGCTGATTAAACTCCTCTGCCTCGCTTGTCATTCCTACTCTGCTCAGATTTGTACAACTGCCTACTACAGCTCTGCCCCTCCAATTATTTAATATTTCAGAAGCAAACCAAACTTGCTTTCAGATTATTTTCTTGTAATTGTCTTGCCTGAGGCAGTAGTTAGAGTTGTGCCACAATGTTTTATTTTAATGCAAAAGAGAAGCAAATTGATTTGCCCAAGGTCATTAATTGTTACTACCAGAACTGAGAAAAAAAATGGAACTCTCACATAGTTTTATAATAACTGAGGGAAAAAAATCTAGTATTTTACATCATTTACTGAATGAACAATTTCTATCATTTGGCTGTGAAGCTGCAAAAAGTGTGACAGAACTTCCTGACGGGTAACTGAATTGTTTCCTTTTTATGTGATGTTTCTCATGCAAATTTTGGCATGCTAACCAATATAATGTACTAGAAGCAACACAAGAGGTTGGGACAGGTAATCAGAAGACAGGTTGTAATCTCAGCTACAACACTTAGTAGCTCTTCCAGTTGTTATTGCTATGAAACAGATTATCCCATCATTTAGGGACTTAAAACAGCAAAAATCATTGTACTATTATCACTTCCAGTTCTGAGGGTTGATTGGGCTCTCATTTGGAATATCTCATATAGTTGATGTCAGATGGTAGTTAAGGATGAAGTTATCTCAAATGTTCTTCCCTCATGTGTCTGTTGATTGATGCTAGATGTTTTTTTGAAAGATTTTATTTGTTTATTTCCAGAGAGAGGAGAATGGAGGGGGGGAGAAAGAGAAGGAGAGAAACATCAATGTGTGGTTGCCTCTCGTATGCCCCCAGTTGTGGACCTGGCCCACAACCCAGGCATATGCCCTGGCTGGGAATCGAACCAGTGACCCCTTGGTTTGCAGGACATCACTGAACCCACTGAGCCACACCAGCCAGGGTGCTAGCTGTTGACTACACCTATAGAAGGTTTTGTCACAAGACTTGAGGTTCCTCACAGCTTGGTAGCTGAGTTCCAAGCTTCAGAAAGAGGGAATATTACTTTTTATCATCCAACTTCAGAAATTGCATAACTTCAATTTCATTATATCCAAAAACCTTCCTAGACTCAGGGAGAGAAAACAGATCTCTGAAACTCTTAATGAGAAGAATATCACTATCACTGTGCAAGAAGAGCATTTGGACCTTGTTACAGTCATCTCAGAAAATATGGTCTGCACACTAACTATACTATTTTGATCAAGTTTCTGAATCCTTTATTTTATTTAAAAAAAAACAATTAATTTTTTATTGAATTTTTTCTGTTGCCGTTTAGTTCCTTTATAACTCCCTCCCTACAATCACCACACTGTTATCCATGTCCATGAGTCCTTTTCCCTTTTTACTCAATCCCTCCACCCTGTCACCTCCACCCCAACTAGCTGTCATCCTGCTCTCCATCTATGAGTCTGTCCCCATTTTCCTTATTGGTTTTGTTTGTTCATTAGATTCCACATATGAGTGAAATCAAATGGTATTTGTCTTTCTCTGACTGGCTTATATCACTTAGCATAATGTTTTCTAGGGCCATCCATACTGTCACAAAGGGTAAATTTTTCTTTTTTATGGCTGAGTAGTATTTCACTGTAAATGTCCCATAGTTGTTTTATCCACTCATCTACTGATGGATACTTGAGCTGCTTCCATGTCTTGGTGATTGTAAATAATACTGCAATGAGCACAGGGGTACTTATGTTCTTTTGAATTAGTGTTTTGGCTTTTTTTGGATATATTCCCAGAAGTGGGAGCACTGGGTCAAAAGGCAGATCCATTTTTAATTTTTCAAAGTATCTTCATACTGCTTTCCACAGTGGCTGTACCAATCTGCATTCCCACCAGTGATGCAAAAGTCTTTCCCTTTTTCCACATCCTTGCCAGCACTTGTTTGTTGCTTTATTGATGACAGCCACTCTGACCGGTGTGAGATGATATTTAATTGTGGCTTTAATTTACATTTCTTTGATGATTACTGACAGTGAGCATCTTTTCCTATGTCGGTCAGCCTTGGCCATCTGCATGTCCTCTTTAGAGAAGTGTCTATTCAGGGCCTTTGCTCATTTTTTAACTGGGTGTTTGTTTTTTAGGTGTTGAGTTTTGTAAGTTCTTTATAAATTTTGAATATTAACCCTTCATTAGATGTATTGGAGGATACGTTTTCCCATTCTCTGAGTTGTCTTTTTATTTGTTGATGGGTTCCTTTGCTGTGCAAAATCTTTTTAGTTTGATGTAGTCCTATTTGTTTATTTATTTATTTTTATTTTGTTTCCCTTGCCTGGAGAGATATATCTGATAAAATATTGCTACAAGCAATGTCTGAGATTTTGCTTCTTGTTTTCTTCTAGGATTTTTTTCATTTTGGGTCTAACATTTAAGTCTTTAATCCATTTTGAATTTATTCTTGTGTGTGGTATAAGAAGGTGGTCTAGTTTCATTTTTCTGCACGTATCTGTCCAGTTTTCCCAGCACCATTTATTGAATAAACTATCTTTAGCCCATTGTATGTGTTTGCTTTCTTTGTTGAATATTAATTGACTATTAAAGTTTGAGTTTATTTCTGAGCTCTATGTTCTGTACCATTGATCTATGTGCCTGTTTGTATTCCAGTACCAAGCTGTTTTGATCACTATGGCTTTATAGTATAGTTTGATATTAGGGAGCATGATTCTTCCAATGTTGTTCTTCTTTCTCAGGATCGCTGTTGTTA